>BQNB010066624.1:0-21969 GCA_026074375.1 Tanacetum coccineum
AATATGCAAAAATAAGCTAGAATGCAAATAAGGTAAAACTGGAAATTATAAAGAAAAGCGTACCTCAAACCTCAGCTAAACAGAGGTGTTTGCTCAAATGAGCTTAAATCAACAAGCTCCAGCTTGTTAAGAACAAGCTGGTGGGGTCCAATAAGCCCTTCCCAAACTGGCTTATCTTCCATTTATAAGCTGAGGTACATTTAGGGGAGAAAATGAGTATCAATAAGCTTAGTTAAGCTTTGAGAGCTTAACTAAATGACAAGCTAACTTAAGAGTAACAGTGAGAGCTTATTAAGAGCTTAAGATATTATTTAGCAAAATTAATAAAAGTAAAAACACAATTTTAAAGTAAAAATTCAATTTCATTAATAAGAAAAGGATTACAATGATTTTAAAGATAGATTACATTAAGAAAAGATGAATAAGCTGGAAATAAGCTAAACTACACTACTCTAAATTACCCTACTCCTAGATAGATCCTAACTGTGTGAGGAGATCCCCTTTTATAGCCTTGAGATGAACCCCTAGGACCTTGAGGAGCGTCTAAGATCTCTAATCTTGGCCCTTTAATGTTTGCTTTGCTCCCACGCATCAATTCCATCCGTTAGATTGCGTGCCACCTGTCTCAGCCAATCATTGATGCCAGAATTTACAAGGTGGCATTCCTTTTGTCGTCAGGGATGATGTATTGGCTTCTAGAAGAGGTAAGTACCACTTAAGTGGGGGTGAATTGGGTGTACGTGTGTAGGGTAAAAGTGAAGGAAGGGGACGGTGAACAATGTTTTCACCCGCCTTTTTTTCTTTTATAAGATTGTGTTGACCCGGGGGAAATGGGCGTTGACTTGGGCTTAGGATTTATAAAAGGGTTTGGGCTGTGGGATTGTTTTGGGCTCGGTGGATTAAAAGGGGTAAAGGTTAATGGTTATTTATAAGGACTTAACGACCGTTAGTCCTTAGGTGTTAAAGGACTAACGGTGTTATTCATTTAGAGCTTTTGGTGAAAATGAATTTAACAATAAGGGTTTTCTTGGTATTTTGAAGGTTTTGTCTTTTTGTGGGTTGACCAATGGTTGACCAAGGTTGACTTTGTTGACCTTTGCTAGAAATTCCCGGCTCTTGTACACTCTTTCCTTCTCGTGTTTGGATTTGTCCGTTTTGCTTTGATTTTTGTCCATTTCTTTATTACCCGTACCTGCACATACACAAACACAAAAACAAACATATATTTGCCATTTTTATATGTTTTTGGTCTTTTGGGTTCGTTTTACAAGGTAAAAGGTATGTGTAAAATAGCACATACCAAATTCCCCCATACTAAGGTATTGTCGTGTCCTCACGCAATGCTATAAGTAAGCACTTAGAAAACTAAGGTAAAACTGGAAATTATAAAGAAAAGCGTACCTCAAACCTCAGCTAAACAGAGGTGTTTGCTCAAATGAGCTTAAATCAACAAGCTCCAGCTTGTTAAGAACAAGCTGGTGGGGTCCAATAAGCCCTTCTCAAACTGGCTTATCTTCCATTTATAAGCTGAGGTACATTTAGGGGAGAAAATGAGTATCAATAAGCTTAGTTAAGCTTTGAGAGCTTAACTAAATGACAAGCTAACTTAAGAGTAACAGTGAGAGCTTATTAAGAGCTTAAGATATTATTTAGCAAAATTAATAAAAGTAAAAACACAATTTTAAAGTAAAAATTCAATTTCATTAATAAGAAAAGGATTACAATGATTTTAAAGAAAGATTACATTAAGAAAAGATGAATAAGCTAGAAATAAGCTAAACTACCCTACTCTAAATTACCCTACTCCTAGATGCCCTTAACTATGTGAGGAGATCCCCTTTTATACCCTTGAGATGAACCTTCTAGGACCTTGAGGAGCGTCTAAGATCTCTAATCTTGGCCCTTCATTGTTTGCTTTGCTCCCAAGCATCAATTCCATCCGTTGGATTGCGTGCCACCTGTCTCAGCCAATTATTGATGTTAGGATTGCCAAGGTGGCTTTCCCTTTGACGACAGGGATGACGTATTAACTTCTAGAAGAGGTAAGTACCAATTATGTGGGGGTGAATTGGGTGTACGTGTATGCAGGGTAAAAATAAAGGAAGGGGACTGTAAATAGTGTTTTCACTCGCCCTTTTTCTTTTATAAGATTGTGTTGACCTGGGGTTATAAAAAGAGTTGACTTGGGTCATGTATTGGTCTTGGTTATAAAGGAAATGGGTTTGGACTGTTTGATTTAGGCTGGGTAAAAGGGTGAAAAGGTTTTATAGAAAGAACATAATGACCGTTAGTTTCTTAATACAAGGGAACTAACGGTGTTAGCAATTTAGGGCTTTTAGTGAGATTTGATTTAACATTAAGGGCTCATTTAGGATTTTGAGGGTTTTTGTCATTTTTTGAGTTGACCATTGTTGACCAGGGTTGACTTTTGTTGACCAATTCCTAGAAAACTTTTTGGTTCTTGTGCACTCTTTTCTTCTCGTGTCCGGCTTTGTCCGTTCTTGCTTTGATTTTGTCCATTTATTAAATATCCATACATGCACATACACAAACACAAAAACAAGCATATCTTTGGCATTTTTACATGTTTTTGGTCTTTTGGGTTTGTTTTACAAGGTAAAAGGTATGTGTAAAATAGCACATACCACATACAGATGAAAACCGAGTATTAATAGCGTCTCGTGGATAGGAATGTGTATGACTAGCACAAAAACCCTCAGAATTCCATCCTAAAAATGTGAGGTTCGCCTTTAGATCTATAGGAATTCTAGTATCCAGTATTGATACCCAAGATAATTTATACCTTTAGCTTTCTCGAGTTAAGGTTCGAATGCAGTCAAATGTGTCTATTCTGTCGTTACGGATGTGTATGTATGGTCTTTGTCAACTTTTCTAGAGCATTGGTATCGGTATTAAATTATATGAGTGTGCCGATAGTATATTAAATTCTAGAACTTGTTTTTGTAATGCACCCCGAGACCGCATAGTAAGTATTAGGATTTGCTAGAAAAGGGGCACCGGGATTAAGCCATGTTTTAAACCTGTAACTGTTATTATGGTCACCTTGACTATATAACTATCCCACACCCTTGCCGTGCACTCATTTTTAGTGCAGGATACCCCTAGTACAACCCTCCGAGCCTATCTTTTTTCATGGTTCTTGTAATTTTCTGGTTAATCCAGACTATTAATGAAGCGCATTGTCACCCTTGAACCAATTGTTACACCCAAATCGCCTTAGCTTACCTTGTATGTACGATTAACCCATGTCTTAAACTTGTAATTGTTATGATGGTCACATCGATCATATAACTATCCCACACCCTTGCCATGCACTCATTTTTAGTGCAGGATACCCCTAGTACAACCCTTCGAGCCTATACTTTTTCACGGTTCTCGTAATTTTCTGGTGGATTCCAGATTATTAATGAAGAGCATTATCACCCTTAAACCAATCGTTACACCCAAGTCGCCTTAGCCTACCTGGTATGTACTTACTTTTAGTACATTATTGTTTTAACCCAAGTTAATTATTTAAGTACACGGTTGCTAAGTCCTTATCCTTGTAAATACAGTTTTGGGATGATTGGGATTCATGGTAGTATTTATTTCGATAAATAATGGGGAAGAAAAGTTAAGTCAATACCCCCATACGTTTATTAGATGATCTCCATGTTATTTTGATCCACCTCAAATCTGGTCATAGAATAGCTTGTTTGTAAAGTATGTAAAAGTTCAAGTGTAGGGGCACGTGTTATAAACCCCATGTTATGATGTATTATGTTATTAAAAAAGCAAAAGAAAGAGATTGATGTAGAGTTTTGTAAAGTTTGTAGATCTTCGTCCGAGTCTTAGCTTAGCAACCAAACCAAAGTGTATTCGTGTAAATAATTAGCTAACCCTTCCACTCCAAATTCACCCAAAGCCACCCAAATGTATCCCATCCGTTTCCGTTTCCATTATATGTTATCTTACACCTACACCCCAACAACCCTTTAAAAGGCCTCTTAGATAGTAATGAATAATACTTGCGCCTAAGTGGTGGAGGTTTGATCCTTTACCAAGCCTATGGTAATTTATATGCTATGATAGGTAATGAGTGTTGATTTTCCATTTCCCCCATATGTTATAATTTATTATACAGCCGAGTGAAAGAGAGAATCCCAAACACTTATGTGAGGTCCTAGTATATACTTTCCGTGCTTTTAACTACAAGGTCTAGAAGGTTGTGTTGTAAAATACTTTTAAAGAGTAGGTTAAATGACCCTCATATTGCTATTGTTTAGGTAGAAAAGCCCATTTACTTAAGGACAAGCAATTGTTTTCTGGTTTTTAGCACTTGCATGGCTTTTGGAGGAAATACACGTAACTTAGGCTCATTTAGAGAAGAAACAGATAAGATTACGGACCTATACCAAATCTCTTGAAGATTTATGCATACAGTGGCTAGAGAAGGCATCGCAGGCATAAAGCGATGCTCGTGATCTATATAGTGACGCGTCAGGAATTTTGGAATGGCGTCAGGACGTGGCCGACTTAAATAAGATCTAGAATCATATACGTGGCGACGGTGTCAGGATCTCTAAGCGACGCCGTCGCGTCGATATCTCTATAAATATAAAACCGTTTTTAAAGTTTTATGTGTGTAACTTTATATAAACCTAGGGAGACGAACCCTATTCATTCTAGCAACTTTATAGGTTGTTTTTAGGGCCTCAAAACCCTATGGTACTACCTTGAATCCATGTTTTAATCAAGTAAGGTTATTTATCATTAATCATTCAATATGTCTATGTGTTTGATTGATTTATCTTATTGCTTTTTTTATAACATGCGAGGCTAAACCCTCATTTATATTTATCTATGATATCATGAAACTTAGGTTGTAGATCCTCTTGATGTTGCTTTTTGTTGATGAATGTGCGCGTTAGGCTTTAGAAAACCAGCTTTTGTCTGTATCGCTGTTGATATGTCTAGGAAAATACGAGTAGTGTAGAAAGGATACCATCGGTAACAGTCTTCGTACTACCTTACCCGTTATATGGTAGATCCCTCTTAAGTTATTTCACATGCATTTAATATACTATTAGGGACCTTATAATAGTCTTCATACTACCTTACTTGTGCGTTGCCTTAACGAAATATTAAATAGACGGCGGGTTCATGTAATTCGTTCATCCTTACGTGTGCGTTGCTCTAGCGGAATACTAAGTAGACGGCGAGTTCATGTAATTCGTTCATGACTTAGGAAATAGTTACACAGATCATCACAAGGGTGACAAGGCAACAACACTAGGAGAAGCAATCTAGGGAGTAATACATGATTAAATAAACACAATCTTTTATCTGATTGTTATCACCAGTAGCGTAGAATATATTTAGTTTAATAGCTAAAACCAACCACCTCTCCAATCATATGATTTACTTGTTTTCTATAAAATACAAAAATACAAAAATAATCTTCCCTCAACTGTTAGAATTCTGTTAGACTGTGATCAAGCCTTCCCAACCTATTCCTCGAGTGAACGATAACAACCCCTCGAGTCTTGCCTATACTACTACTACAACGATTAGGTGCTCTGCCTAGGGAGTAGTAAAACTTATTGTAGAAGTCCTACGACGACTGCATCAGCTAATTTGTAGCAAGCATCGACATCAGGTACTCAAACTGACAAAGCTCCCGTGTATGATTCTGACGGATCAGCTAAGGTACACCATTATGACAATTTCTATAATAATGATATATTCAATATGTTAACTCAAGAGGAGAAGTATACTGAGCTACTCGAGCCCATTCCTGAACCACACCAAGTACAACAAAATGATAGTAATGTTATTTCTGAGGTTTCTAGTGTAGAACAAAGTGGGGGAATAGTAGATCAACATCATGCAACTGTTGAGGAAACTCGTGTTTATTTTGAATCATTATATAATAATTTGGCAATTGTAGTTGAGAAAGTCAACACGGTCAATCGCAAGTTGAGAGAAACTAATGTTGATTTGACCACTGAGCTTGCTAGATATAAAAATCAAGAAAAGTGTTTTGAAATTAGTCAAAGAAAAAAAAATTTATGACTAAATTGAAAAGGTGTTATCAAAAGTCTGTTTATCAAGAGCAATGTCTTACTAAAAAGATAAATGCACTTCATTTAAGTTCCGATAAACAAATAACGACTTTGAACAAGGAAATTTTAAATTTAAATAACCAGCTTTCAAAAGAAAAGTCAATTGTTTCTTCTCTTCAAGAAGAAAAGAAAAGGTTGAAGTCTGATTTCAAAATACGCGAAGACGAGCTTCTTGATAAACAAATTCAACTGAGAATAGTTAAAAGGAATTAGATAATATTTTGGTTAAAACGGGTCAATCGATTCAAACGATACACATGCTTTCACCTAAGCCAGACTCGTTTTACCACACCGAATAGAAAATGGCTTTGGGTTATCAAAATCCTTTTTATCTCAAGTAAGCTCAGCTGAAACAACAGAGTTTGTATAATGGAAAAGTTCTATTAGAAAAGTATGATCCTCCTGTTGTGTATGATTCGGAGGAGACACTGGAACTTGCTCAAGAGAGTCGCTTAAAAATGAAACAATTGAACAAAGAAATAAAACTAGCAAATTATACAAAGATTAATCATCTTTCGAGGGTTTTTGTTTCTCAAATGGCAAAGTCACATGAAATGAGTTGTTTTTGAAATACTTCAAAAAATGGCCAATGTTTCTAAATCAATTTCAATACCAAATGAAGAGTTTTCAGATGATACTACACCAAGTGTTGCAGGAAAATTTCTAAATGAGGTAAAAAGCACTATTGTGACTCTTCATTGTCAAACAAAAAATAACTTTAGATATACATAATTGGTCATCAAGTGCTCATCAAGAGATTTATAAAATTTTAAAAGATGAAATTTTACCTATCGTTAACCAAGTTGATGCTAGAGTTCAAAATTTTGAAATATAATTTCTAAAAGAAGCAGCCAAATTTGTTTGAGACTTTAAATCTCTTGCATAAGAAGCTGATGAATCTCTTACTAAGCACAAAGCATTGGAATTGGAAATTGAGCATCTCTTGAGAGCAGTTGTCAGTCAGGATATTATATCTATTGTGCAAAGTAATTCTGTTGTAGATACATCAAATCTCCAAACTAAGCTTGAACGTACGAAAGAACGATTTGAAACTTGTATCATTAAAAATGAGAATAAATATGCTAAACTTTGGAATGATTGGTACAAAAAATGTGAAGAATGCAAGTATGACAAAATTTCGTACGATAAAGCTTATAATGACATGCAATAAAAGATCGAACGGTTACAAGCATAGTTGAGAGATCAAAAGGGTAAAAGTAAGGATACTCCAGGTGTATCAAATACCCTTGATCCTCTGTCTCAGAAACTAGAGAATGAGAACGTGGAATTAGAGTTTCAGGTTTTGAATTATTCTAAAGAAAACGCTCACCTTAAGACCACATACAAGAACCTGTTTGACTTTATCTCTGTGACACGAACTCAAACCAAAACAATAATTGACTCTTTGCAAAACAAATTACACGACACGATCTATGAAAATGCTAAGCTAAGAGCCTAATTATTTGATAAGGTTTCTGAACAAAAGGACACAACCAAAGGTACGAGTGTGAATACTCAGTTTTGTAAGCAATCAATTTTGGGAAAACCACCTTCTTCTTCTGGATCAAAACTCTATGCTGTAACTCATTTTCCAAAATCTAAGGGTCTTCCTACGATCGATGAGACACATGCTTTGTCAAAACCAGTTACTTCAAACTCGGTACCCACACCACAAGAATCAAAAGTTATGAAAAATGATAATGTGATTGCCCCAGGAATGTTTAGGATTAATCCTTTTAAGCCTTCTAGGGAAGAAAAGTCTGTGCCTAACAAAGTTAGAGCAAGTGTTAGGACAAATCCGATCACTGTTTCACAACCTCATGTAATTACAAAGAAAGGTGTTAATTCTAACTTAAATGGTTTGTCTTCTTTAGGAGTAGACAACACTACTAAGACCAGAAGGCCATAGCCTAGGAGCAATACAAAGAATGATAGGGTCCCTTCTGCGTCTAAGAGTAGTTGCATCAAGAATAAAGAAGTTGAAGTTGAAGAACACCCTATGAATTTACTACTTTCTAAGAATAAGAAACATATGTCATATGAATATAATAACGTTAAGCTTGCTATAATGATAAATCTAAAGTTATTTGTGCCATGTGTAAGCAATGTTTAATTACTGCTAATCATGATGTATGTGTGCTTAATTATGTGAATGGCATGAATTCTCGTAGTAAGAAACAAAAGGCAAAAGTTCCAAATAATGCAAATCAAATTAAACTCAAGCCACACGTCAAGAAACCTAAGAAAGTAAGGTCCAATGAAAGACTTGCTTCACCTAAGCCTAGTAAACCTAGATCTTGCCATAGGTGGTCACCAACTGGAAGAATTTTTGACCTTAAAGGAAAAATAACTGCAACCAGCGAATCTGAGTGTCAATCTGACTGCTCAATTGGTGATAATGCATGTACTTCTAACCCTTAGGAACCTACAATCAAACGCTTTCCAAATTCTACTTCTTTTCTTGGCAGGTTATCTAAATTTGTTTATGGTGCATCGACTCGGGTTGTTCCAAGCATATGACCGGGAATCTAAAGCTTCTCATCAATTTCGTCTGGAAGTTTTTGGGAACTGTCCGATTTGGAAATGATTATATTGCTGCAATTCTGGGTTTTGGTGATCTTTATTGGGGAAATATATTAATCACTAGGGTTTATTTCGTTGAGGGCTTGGGGCACAACCTATTCTCGGTTGGGCAGTTTTGTGATTTAGATTTAGACGTCGCTTTCAGAAGAAACACATGTTTCGTCAGAAACTTAAAAGGCGTTGAATTGTTAAATGGAAATCGCGCAACAAACCTCTACACCATCAATCTCCATGATATGGCCTCTACATCTCCAATTTGCCTAATGGCTCGTGCTACTTCCACTAAGTCATGGTTATGGCATCAACGTTTATCCCACCTAAATTTTGACACCATAAATGACCTTGCCATAAATGATCTTGTCACCGGTCTTCCAAAATTTAAATATCATAAAGAACATCTTTGTCCCTCATGTGAGCAAGGAAAAAGCAAAAGGGTATTAATGACATCAAATAGCGTCTATTTTATAGCATCATTATTCCCATGTAATTAACCCATTTTGTATAATTATTGCAAAGAAATTGTTACTTAATCGTTTGTATTTGAGAATTGCAGTAATTATGGATTACTTGGTGAATATTAGCAAAAGGCGCGCATTCTGGAGCTAAAACGAAGATATTTGGAAGATTTACTATTCTGACAACCAATACGCCTTATCCATCAAGGAAGATACGGCGTATCTGTGCCTGCACTCACCAAAGACCACGAAGACCATATGATCATTATGCCGTATCTAGAGAAGACCAATATGCCGTATTGGAAATATAGAAGGTGAATATTCTGGAAGATATCAAACGTGGTCCCTACTCCAAGAAACCCCAACACACCGTATCCAATACATTGGATACGCCGTATCGACACCGAATCTAGACCCTATAAATACAAAACTAAAAAATGAGTTTTAAGTGTGCCAAATAATATTCTTGATACCTAAACCACAAAAGTCAATTTTCAAAGGAGAAAAAGAGCAGAAGAGGTTTTGCAACGCATTCCAATCCATAGAAGACAACGTGTAATTTCTTATACTTTTGTAATCGTTTAGTTTTTGGTATCATTCGTTAACTCGGTTAGTTTACCTTGGTTAAGTCATTACTCTTGTATTAATTATGATGTTTGAAGGCGAATACCTTTGGGTATTAGCCATTATTATGAAGATCTGGATGTTTGGTTTTGTTTATATCTAGATTTCTTAATTTACCGTTGAATTATTAATTATGTTTATCACATGATACTTGTTTACGTGCTTAAGTATGCGACCTTTCATTCAACTGGGTCTAGTCCTACATATTTAATGCGCTGCAACTTCGGTGTTGTTTGGGCATATGTTAAGAGTCTGAGATAGCTCTCCATATAGTAATGTGTATAGGTGAAACAAATAAGATCACTAATAACGTCCTGCTTGCCTGATTGAACTGGTTGTACCATTGTAGGTGGTGGCTTAGTACTAACTAATAACGTTCTGATCATTGGTATAGTTTGGATTGTGGACTACCACCTAGCACAAGTTACCGTTAAGCAGTAAGTGGGTAAAGTCTGTATGAGCTAGGGTTCATTCGACATACACCGTGTGTCTTCTAGACTGATTATCATCATACATATTAGGAATGTCTTTATAGAAGGATGCTTTTTAATTGTGACAGAATTAATGTGTCTAGTTAGGGTGAAGTCCCGCCTAAGTCTAAGAATGATATGCCATATTGAGATAAGTAATCATTGCACTGACTAAACAAACCAACTTCTAATTAGATTAATGATGGCTAATACAGTTTTCTATTATAAGGCTTGTTAGGAATTATCAATTTTGTAATAATTAGTTTTTACTAGTAGGTATGAAGTTCCTACTGGTAGAACATTTATAGTTCCTGCTGGCAGGTATGTAATTCCTGCTGGTAGAGTTAAATTATTGTTCTTGCTGTTAGTGTGTTCGGGTTCCCTTCTGGTAGCATAGTCCTTCTGTCAGTAGTAAATAGTCCAAACCCGTATATTTAGTATTTAGTTAAGAATAAGAGATATGCATGAGATATATTAGGAAGTGATAATGCATATCTTCTCTACGCGTATTCTAGTGAATATCGAATTAGGGTTTCTCTAGTATATAAGAAACATTCGGCTAATGGTTATGTACACACCTTGAAAAAACACTTTTTCATTATAGTAATATAGATCCTTAGATGATTTATTATTTAGTTCGTTCTTCTTTAAACTCTATTGTTTATATTCCGCATAAACTTTAGTTTATTGTTAGAGTCTCTCTTGTAGCTGCTTGTAATTACATAAGTATTCTACTAACCCTAACTGGCTCAAAGATACTGGACCAACAAGTGGTATCAGAGCCTGGTGAGAGTCTCTGTGAAAGAAGAACCTTTTTCCAAAACAAATTCATCTAACCCTCTCAAAAGCCTTAACAATGACTTCATCCTCAGCAGATGAATCACAAAACAATCCTGAAAAATCTCAAATACAGAATGTCCAACAAATTGTTACAACCACTGTCTCAAACAACAATGCAAAATTTCCTTACTTAAAGAAGGATGAATATGAGACGTGGGCCATGAAGATGGAGTACTGGATCATGAACAGTGATCACAATTTGTGGAATGTTGTTCTGAATGGGAACAGCAAAAAGAAGCTTGGAAGAGATCCAAAGGGAAACCTCATAATTCTTCCTCCTGTCTCTGCTGAAGAACAAATTGTTGTTTAAAGAGAGACCAAAGTAAGGGCTTTATTACTTCAGTCTCTCCTAGAAGATCATATGGCTGACTTCCATCACTTGGATGAGGCAGGGATATTGGTGGGGTCAAGCCCATATTTGGAGGTATTGAGAATCCAATAAGTGCAGGAAGCTCCATGCTAAAGCAAAGAATTTCAAGAGTTTAGGGTCTCTGAAGATGAAGGTCTACATAAGGGATATGACAGGTTTCAGAAAATATTGAGTCAACTCAATCAGCTTCAGGCAAAACCAGACAATGAAGATTGTAATATGAAGTTCCTTAGAGCCTTACCTTCCTCTTGGTCACAAGTAGCAATCACTCTTAAAGCAAAGGGTGGTCTAGACTATCTGAACTTTGATGACCTTTACAACAAGCTAAAGTCTCTTGAGATTGATATCAAAGGAGGATCAAGCTATAAATCAAATCATAGTACATCCCTATCTCACTCAGCCTTTGTTAGCACAACTGGTGCTAATAACAAGATGTCATATGCTGAAACTTCAAAACAATCATCTTCATATACATCTGCATCACCAGGTTCCAATGTTTCACATTTTAACTCTAGTAATATAGTGGAAGATGTTCTCCATTCCTTTGTTGCAGAGAGTGATCCACAACAGCAGATAATTTATGAAGACTTCGATCAGATTGGAAAATTAGATTTGGAGGAATTGGATATCAAATGGCAAATGGCAATGCTCTCTGTTAGAATTAACAGATTTGAAAAGAAGGCTGGAAGGAAGATGAAGTTTAACAATAGGGATGCTGCTAGGTTTGATAAGAAGAAGGTCAGATGCTATAAGTGTTCTCAGTTAGGTCATTTTGCTAGGGAATGCACTGGCAAGCAGTTGGAATCCAATGCTTAGGTATCTGCATTCAGCTTAAAGAGTGGAACAAGATAAGCCAGGGGGTTTTTGGAGGGGCGGGGCCTTAAAAAAAAGAGCCATTGCTATTGTTGATTCAATGGTGAACTGGTCAGATCATGAGGAGAGTGCTGATGATAATGCTTCTCAAGTGTATGGCATGATTGCTGGATGTGATGATGAGGATGAGGTTGCTGGTGAATTTGCTCTCATGGGTGTCACTTCTCAGGTACAAACTTGTCCTTTTGGTTGTCATGATAAAAATGATGAACTTCAAAAAGAATTTGATGATTTAGAGGCTTAATATAAGGAGTATTATATACAAGTTCAAGCATATAAAAGTACCCTTAAAACTCTAGAACAACAAAAGGCATGCTACCAAAGTAATCGTTTAGTTATTGAGGAAAAAGATTAAGGTTTTGGAAAGAGATTTTGAAATACAACTAATTGTTAAAATATTATGCAAAATGTAAATAATATATATAAACTTTAGAAAAAACAGGGTTGCAAACAAAGCTAGTATGCATTGGCCAGATTTTGACTAAATGGAAAGAACTCTAAAAAACCTTAGCCACAATTAGTAGATAGACTCTATGTCTGTTTAAAACAATAGCTTGGGTTGGGGTATGGAGATTACATAGGGGAAGATGAAGTTTATTACCCAACTATGCCAAGTATTTTTGATCCTACCCTGAGAAGTGGATGGAACCCAACTCCTGTCAGGGTTTGTCAAGAGGAGAATGAATGCAGTTCCCCCACCTATTACTGGGAAATTCATGCCTACCTCCATCCACTCTGACTTTGATGAATCACAAATGACTTATGGCAAAAAGTCAAATGACCTACCTGAAACTGATTCTAATAACTTTGTCTCTTGTGCTTCCAGTGACAAGCCTTCAGACCCCAAGACCAATGACTTTGCCTCATGTGATTCAAGTGACAAGTCTTCACCCAAGTCTGGTGACTCAAGTGTCTTCTCTGATAGTGCAGCTGAAAGTGAATCCACTTCAAAGACAGCTGTTCAAGAAGACATTTCATTTAATAATACTCCTACTGTTTCTTGTAATAAGGATGGTTTAATACATTATGTTTAAGGAAGAAATCTTCTGGTTTTAAATCGTGTTTTGTTTGTGGTAGTTACTCCTATCTTATTAAAGATTGTGATTTTTATGAGAATAGGATGGGTGTTTATAGTGGGCATAGGGAATCTAGACCTATGTGGAAAAATGTTGATAATATTCCCCCATTTGTTCCTCAAGCAGCACATGGAAGGTCTAGCAAAGTTACAATTCCTGCTGGTAGAGTTACAGTGCCAGCACCTATTCCTACTGGTAGGCGAACTGGACCAGCACCTGTTTATGCTGGTACACCAGTTCCTGCTGATGGACAAAATAGACCAACACCTGTTCATGCTGGTAGACCTTTTCCTGCTGGCAGAAGAAACTCTGTTTCAGTTTCTACTGGTTAGAGAAGAAGTGCTGCTAGACCAATGTTCAGACCTACAAGCTCTCATTTTCAGAATTCTAGTAGGCCTATTTATTATAACGAAATGTATATGGGTGGGGGAAGATGGGAAACTGCTGTTAGCAGGTTGTTCTTGGAAAGATAGAAGACCAAATTTGCAATGGGGATCCAAGAACAATGGTGGTTTCATCATTAAATGTTTAATTTCTTACTGATCCACTAGGCAGGCTCAAGTCAGAATTGGCTTGGGTCTCCCAATGTAACTAATGTTGCTGTATTGTGTGTTGTAGGAAAATCCTCTTAAAAATAAAGATTTAGGTATTGTAGATAGTGGTGGTTTAAGAAGCATGTCTGGTAACAAAGAAAGATTAGATGACTTTGTGTTAATTAAAGGTGGAACTATGACTTTTGGTGGTGGATTGAGCGTAGATTACCTGGAAAGGCACATTCAGAATTCACGCCTAGACTTTGAAAATGTTTATTATGTGAAAGAGTTGCAGAACTTTAACTTGTTCTCAGTTTCACAAATTTGTGATAAAAAGAACAATGTCCTCTTCACTGAGACTGAATGTCTTGTGCTCTCAACGGACTTTAAGTTGCCTGATGATAGTCAGGTTGTACTTAGAGTTCCAAGAAGACACAACCTTTACAGTTTCAACCTGAATGAACTCCAGCCTAAAGGTAATTTAGCTTGCTTGGTGGCAAAGGTATCCTTGGATGAGTCTACAAAATGGCATAGGAGGATGGCTTATGTGAATTTCAAAAACATCAACAAGCTGGCAAAGAATGGCTTAGTCAAAGGACTTCCCTCCAAGATCTTCACTAATGAGCATAACTGTGTTGCTTGCAACAAAGGAAAGCAACACAAGGCTACATATAAAGCTATCACATCTATCCATGATAGGTTCACTTATGTATTTGACAGCTTCGAGACCTGATATCATGTTTGCAGTTAGTGCTTGTTCAAGACATCAAGTTACACCTTTCACTTCCAACTTAAATGCAATAAAGAAAATCTTTAAGTATCTTAAAGGCCAACCTAAATTAGGTCTTTAGTACCTGAGAGATTCACCCTTTGTGTTGGAAGCTTTTAGTAACAGTGATTTTGCTGGTGCAAATAATGATAGAAAATCCATAACTGACGGATGTCAGTTTCTGGAAAGGAGGTTGATTTCATGGCAATGCAAGAAGCAAACCATTGTGGCTACCTCTTCCACTAAGGCTGAGTATGTTGCTGCTACTAATTGTTGTGGACAAGTACTTTGGATACAGAACCAAATGCTAGACTATGGGTTCAATTTTATGAACACCAAAATTTTTATTAATAACCAAAGCACAATTTGCATAGTTAAAAACCCAGTTTTTCACCAAAGAACAAAGCACATGGAGATTAGGCACCATTTTATCAGGGATGCAAATGAAAAACATCTTATTCAAGTGCTTAAAATTCACACTGATGAAAATGTGGCTGATTTGTTGACTAAAGCCTTTGATGGACCTAGGTTTAATTATTTAGTGGTCCACATTGGGATGCTCAATCCATGATTGCTGTGATTGAGGGGAGGTATAAGCCTAAGGGGAGGCTTATTGTTGTATAGTTTGTATTCTAACAATTATGCAGGTCATAACTTGTATTTGTGGAGATTGAAGTCTTGAAAAGTGGGTTTTTGCTATTTTTCCTCATTTATACTTGTAGTTCAAATTGATGCTGGTTAGACAATGTTTTTGCTGATTAATACTGTTAGGATTAAATTAAATTTAACTTAGTCAAAGATAATGTTCGGCGGTATTTTTGCAACTTGATTCGCCAATTGGTGATTCACAGCTGAAAGAGGAGTTTAAAAAGATTCAAAAGGCACTTGAGCATGCTAAGATCTTGGATTTCAAGAGAACTTTGCCTTGGTCAAAGCATGCTCTAGAAGAACCTTCTTCAAAGAAGCTTAAGCCTAATGATGATGATATTGTTGCTGATTCTGCTACTTCACAAACTTCAAAGGTTGCAACACAAGATCCTGATGATCTTGCTGCTGGTCAGGCTACTCAAGATGCTTCTCTTCACGTATCTGCTGCTGAAACTGTTTCTGCTGGTATTGCTTCCACAACAGGTGTGGCTTTTATTCCTGCTGACACTACCACTACCACTCATCCTGCTGTTACAACTGACTCCACCACCACAACCATTCCTACTGATCCAAATCCAACTAATCCTACTGGTGCTACCACTCATGATGCTGATGCTGATCCTACTGATGAGACACAAAATGCTTCTACTCCTGTTGATCTAACTATTTCTTCTCTTTCCTCAACTGGAACGCCTAAAAGGAGAAAGAGAACTGCAAGGAAGCGTGCACCTAAACCATTTTTGGATATGGATGATCAATCTCTCATCAAGTTTGACTCAGGTAGTGAGTTCTGACAGTGATTTGGTTCCTTGGGCTGCCATTGCTGCATGGGAAGTTTTATCTACACCTCTGGGTGAAATAAATGCACTGTACAGAATTGATGGGGTGACCAAGCATTTTACGACACTTAGGGAGATTCTTCATATGGTGGACAGACAAGATTTGATGAAGCTCTATGGTATAGTGGATAAGTTTTATCAAACTACTGTTGCTACAGGAGTTGGATTGATACTATGGGGAGATCTTAAGGTGTTGCTTGATTCCATGGAAGGTGGTGCCGGTTATTCCATTTGGGGAAGTCAACAGAATTGGCAAGTCAGAAGCTGGAGGTTATACACTTTTTCCAATGTTCATGTTTTGGAGACCATGGCTGGAATTGTATTGTATATGTTTGTGGATGTCCCTTATCCCTTATCTGTCAAGCTTATGGAAAGGATGTTAAAACATAAATTGGAGCTTGCCAGAGATGTTGTTGGCAATGATCTTACTACCGCAGAGCAATTGATTGGGTTCATCAAGAATCAATTAGCTGCTGCTCAGGTTCCTGCTGCTTGATGGTACATTTCCATATTTTGTTGTATATTTCTTTGTAACAATTTTATTTTCTTTAGTTTGTTATTTAAAAAAAACATAAACAAATATTTTTCTTCTGTTGTTAGTGTACAAAGTGTTTAGGGTTTGGGTGTTGGCTTATCACCACACAACAAATGGTTTTCAGTTCACCATGCCTAACAAGCATAAGAACTGGCTAGTCCAAGAGCAAACGGCTGCTTGGTAAAGACCTATCAAATCCGTTGATGGTTGCCAGGTTACCCAAAACTGGATGGTTTTCACTTGCCATATTCTTGGAATGAAAAGTGGCTAGTCCATAGCAAACGGCTCATGGTAAAGACTTTCTCAAATCCGTTGATAGCTGTAATAGTTTGCTAAAAACTATATGGTCTTCACTCACCAGGTTGTTCTAACAAAGAGTGGCTAGTCCAAGGGGGTATGGCTCTTGGTAAAGACATCATCAAATCCGTTGATGGCTGTGATGATTTGCCAAAAATCATTAGGGTATTTCAACTCACCTTTGATTCACGTTCTAAGAGTTGGACTGGTTACTAGTTCACCAGGGTGACGCCATGATTCCACCAAAGGACTAGCTAGCCCAAGAGTGAGTAGCTACTTGGTAAAGGCTCATCAAACCTACTCATGTTGCTGAGGCTGGTTTATTGTTGCTACTGGTTCAAGGAATGTGGAGCTTCAGAGTCTGCTGGTGTCTATGTCTCAAGTCTTCATAGTCAGCATATATGCTCATATGCTCATATGCTGGTCAAGTGTTTTGCTGCTGTTCCTAGTCAAGTCTCAATCCTCAAGGCAAAGATCTATCTAGAAACTTGAAGTTAACTATGTCAAATTCAAGTTTAGGGGAGGATTGTTAGGAATTATTAATTTTGTAATAGTTAGTATTCCTTCTGGTAGAATACTTATAGTTCCTGCTGGCAGGTATGTAGTTCCTGCTGGTAGAGTTATTATATCGTTCCTGCTGTTAGTACAATTGGGTTCCTGCTGGTAGCATAGTTCATGCTGGTAGCATAGTTCATGCTGTCAGTAGTAATAGTCAACCCGTATATTTAGTAGTTAGTTGAGAATAATTGATTATGATGAGATATATTAGGAAGAGATAATGCATATCTTCTCTACGCGTATTCTCTACGCACATTAGGGTTTCTCTAGTATATAAGAAGCATTCGGCCAAGGGTTTTAAAGATTTGGAAAAACACTTTTTAATAGTAATATAGATCCATAGAGGATCATTGTTATTTAGTTATTCTTCTTTAACTCTATTGTTTCTATTCCGCATAAACTTTAGTTTATTGTTAGAGTCTTTCCCGTAGTTTGCTTGTGATTACATAAGTATTCTACAAACCCTAAAGGGCTCAAAGATCTGTCTAGGACTGGTCCAACATTCCTGTTTCTGCCTAAGGTTAGAGAAAGAACTTGTCCAGGGGCAGGAAGAGTTGGTCTTATTTCAAGTCATCATGGGTTGCCCTCAGTCTTTTATATTTCTTGCTTAATGAGTTCATCAAATCTTCCACCACTTTGTTCTTCTTCTTTGGAATGATGTCTCTTAGCTCATCCCATTTAGTTATACCAAAATCACCAAACTTGAAGGGTTTGTGAACATCAAAGTTCCTTTTGTCAATGACCCTGAAGACTATTATTGCAACAGGTTTCGTGTTTGGATGAATGTGGATATCAGTGATTATTTTAGGCTTGAGTCTGCTACTGATGGTCCATCTGTACTGATCAATCCTTTTCTTCCTGAGCTGTTTTTCCTTCTTGATCTTTTTAGAGTGTTCTCTGTTAAGGACTTTGATTTCAACATCTTGTATCTTTAAGAACACCTGACCACCCTTCTTGCTTGAAAGAGCCTTAGGATCAACTCTAGCTTTGGTGGCCTCTTCATGTACAACTTTAATCAGCTCAAGCTTAGTAAGTGCCAAAAGATTTGCTTCTTGAGCAGCTTTCTCCTTTCTCTCTTCCATTTCCATATGAGCCTAAATTTTTGCGTTGGTAAGCTGATACAATTTACCATTTATTTCAAAGGGAATCAGCACTGGGGCATCAGGATCTGGATGAACTTTAGTAGAGGCTTTAACTAGCTTCTTTGGTGATTCGTCACTTTCTGTGGCTTTACCCTTTCCTTTATCAGGCTTTGAAGTTGTGTGTTGAGGTTCGGGTTGAGGAATTTGGACTTCAAGAATAGTATTTGTAAGCTGAAGTCTTGATGAAGATCCAATCATTTCAACTTCAAGAGCAGGCTTGGTTATTAGTCTGATAATAGTGATTGAAATTGGCTTAGTGTCCTGAGGTTCATGCTCAGGCTCCCTCTCAACATTTTCAACCTCAGGCTCTTTCTCAACATCTTCAAACTCAGGCTCTTTTGTTGTGTTAACAACAACCTGTTTCTCTGAATTATCCCCCCTCATAATAGTTGCATGGACTTCAGGCGGTGTGATTGTTAGAATGGATGAACTACCTGAGGGGGTGGAGGAAGAAAATCCCTTAAACGTTTGAAACATCTCAGTCACCATTCCCTTGATGGAAGAAATGTTAGCATGCATGACGAGCTGAGTGTTCTCAATAGCAGTGATTCTATCTTGGAAACTAGGAAAATTAATTGCTCGCAAACTGTTTGCAATTTCAGTGAGCCTAGTAGAGTTTTGAATATAGCCTTCAGCAGCCCTGAGTAGTCTCTGATTAAACTCAGGCTCCTCCTTTAATGAATCAGAGATGCTGGCACACTAAGAGCTTAGAGTGTTGAGGGAAGTCTGAAAAGCATTTAACTAAATGATGATCTCTGGCAGTTTGGCATTCCTTTAAAGCTTAGTAAGATCAGTGATGTTGCCAGAGATGGTGGTGTTGGTCTCAGCTATTTTCTACATCAATGCTTTCAGAATAGAGTCAGCTTCTAAAGTTTTAGAGACTCGGTTTAAATCTTTGAGAATAGTTGTTTTTTCTTCAAGCCTTGCTCTATTTATCTTCTCAACTCTTCCCATAACACTGTTGATAGCAATGCTCTATTTTTTTCTTCAACCCTTACAGCGCTGAGATCAGTGATGTGTTTGGTCGCTGTATGACTTCAACAAGAAGTTTTACAAGTCCCTAGGTAGTGTACCTAATCGTTGTAGTGTAGTATAGGCAAAACTCAAGGATTGTTATCATTCTCTAAGGGAATAGGTTCGGAAGGCTCGAACAGAATCTAATAGAGGTCTACGGGGTAGAGAGAAGATTCTTTTTGTATTTTATATTTTATGAAAATAGGTGAAATCATGGTTTGAGAGGTTGGTTTGGTTTTAACTAATTAAACTAATTAATATCTAAACTACTTTGGTGATAACTTATATGGTAAACGAACCTATTTACTTAATCATGCACTACTCTTTAGTTTGCTTCTCCTAATCCTGTTGCTTTGTCAAACTCGTGATGATCTGTATAAGTATTTCCTAAGTCATGAATGAATTACACGAACCCACCGTCTTCGTAATATTCCGTTAAGGCAATGCACAAGTATGGTAGTATAAAGACTATTACAAGGCCCCTAAGAGTATATCACATGCAATTAAAATATCTTAAGAGGGATCAGCCATATTAGGGGTAAGGTAGTATGAAGACTGTTACCGATGGTATCCTTTCTACACACTTGCGTTTCCCTAGACGTCTATGCCAATTTAATATCTTATGGCTAGTTTTCTAAAGCCTAACACGCACATCCATCACAAGAAGCAACATAAAAAGGATCTACAAACTAAGTTTCATGCAATCATAAGTAAATACTAATAGATCTAGCCTTGCATGGTAAATAAAGAAGAAGAACAAGAATCTATCATAAAACACATAGACATATTAAGTGATAAAGGATAAATGAACTTCATTTGATTACATCATGTAGTTGAGGCTGTTGCAAGAGGGTTTTAACACCCTAAAAACGAGCCCAAAGGCTACTAAAATCGTTTTCTAAAACTAGGGGTTGTCTCCCAAAAGTTACACACTAAAACCCTAAAAACAGATTTGTATATATAGAAAAAGAGGCGCGACGGCGTCGCGTTATATCTCTGACGTCGTCGCCCCGTAGAATCTTCTAGGGTTTTTTAAGTCGGCTACGTTTTTACGCCATCTAGAAATCCATGACACCGTCTCTTGAGTGATGTGACGCCGTCGCGTATGGTTTGTGATGCCATCTCCATGGTCTGTGAGATTTTCTTCAAGATAGTTGGTGTAGAGTCGTGGTCTTATCCGTTTCTTCTCCAATTGAGCCCAAGTCATGTGTATTTTCTCCAAAAGCTATCCAAGTGCTAAAAACATTAAAACAAACGATTAAGCACATAATATGGGCATATTTGTATGATTAGGGGGTTAAAAGACCTTGAAAAAGTGTATAAAATGACACCTAATCAAATACTCCTACACTTAGGATTTTCTTGTCCTCAAGCAAATGGGCTTTTCTACCTAGACAATAGCAATATTAGGGGCATTTAACCTACTATTTAAAAGCAGTTTACGACACAACCTTCTAGACCTCATAATTAAAAGCACGGAAAGCATATAATAGCACCTCACATAAGTGTTTGGATTCTCTCTTTCTCTCAGGTGTATAATGAATTATAACAATTATGGGGAAACGGAAAATTAACACTCATTACCTGTTATAGCATATAAATTACCATATGCTTGATAAAGGATCAAAACCTCCGCTGCGTGGCGTAAGCACCTAGGAATTACTATCAAAGAGGTCTTCAAAGGGTTGTGATGTATATGTGAAGGGTAAAGGAAACACAATTGGGGGTATTTGGTGAATTTATTGGTGGCAAGTCAATCATTCACAAGAATACATGTATAAGGCGTTGCTAAGCCAAGACTCGACCACACTAGGACAAAGATATACAAACTTTACATCAAACTTTTTCTTTTTCTTTTCTTGACACTTTCTTGAACATAAACATAAGCAAAATCATAGCCCGTACATTTTTTTCTTTTTTTTCTTTTTTTATCATTTTTTTCTTTTTTTTTTCTTTTTTTTCATACACTTTTGCTCTGCCATTTGCTGAAACATATATAATACATGACTTGGGGTTTATAATAGCACCCCTACACTTGAGTTTTTTTAAACTCATAAATACAAACTAACTAACGACCCGAATCAGAAGGATTAAAATAACATGGAGTGTATTAAGCACATATGGGATTAATAACTTGACTTCTTCCCCATTTCTCCATAAGATAAAACTACCATGAATCCAAATCGTCCCAAAACTGTATACACTAATAAAAGACTCG
>BQNB010066624.1:24044-34493 GCA_026074375.1 Tanacetum coccineum
GAGAGGCTTGTGCTCTTTCCGATTTCTCGTTATTTGTAGCTTTGTTTGTTGTGATTTTTGCAGGATTCTCCCAACAAATTCAATGAAGCCTCTCGTATCCGGTGTTGTTTCCCGTTCTTCTCGAGCTTCTCATCCTTTGTGTGAATTTAGTTTGGGGAAGGGAATCTATCGATTTGATGTTGCTTGCTTATTGTTTTGTTCTCACGTACCCGTCTTTCCCATAAAAATAGCAAAAATTTTAAAATTTTTCAGTCTTGTTATTTTGTTATATAAAAAAAAAAAGTATTAAGACTAAAAATGTAGGTTTTCCGTTGGTAAGAATAAGAAGTAATTTTTGACCCGATCGTACGTGTAGAGTTCTAGCTTTCTTCCTTAACAATTAATGATGATAGTTTGTGCTAGTCTCATGTAGACTTTAAACATGCTAGACTTGAAATCATTAGTAAATGAAGACTTGTGCTAATCTCAAGTAGATTTTAAATATGCCGAGTTGGATTTTATATAGGCTAAGTATTTGCAAATATCTTTTGTGAAGAATAAGAGATGATAGTGTTGTTTACGAATTAGGATGCTAAACAAAGTTTATTTGGAAAACTTAAAGGCTTATAAGAATAACTTGTGATTTTTCTTCCCCGAAGCTCTTAAAATGATTAATTATACGTGTTCTCTTTAATTTTTGCAAATTAGAGTTTTACTCTTAAAAGTCTAATCAACATATTCAGAGAAAAAGCTTTATCGATGATGAGTCAAACATCGTTGGTAAATAAGAATTTTAGTTCGAGTTTATACTTTGGTTTTCTAAATACGAAATTTTTACTATTTTTAAATCTTAAAAAAAAAATCAATGTAGTGAATAAAAAGGATGCAAGTTATAAATCCTTAAGTGTTAATAATTAATATGCAAACTCCATCGCAATAAAGTACATGGGCATTTGTCGGTTCGCTCCCGATGTGACATCGAAAGAAAGGATGGAGGATGTATATTTAGGGTTGATATCATAATAAGTACGCGAGCTCTTGTCGGAGGCGAGGCCGATGTGTCGTCGAAAGAAAAGTGATACCAATTCCTAGCCTAATAATGTAAATAGTGAATAATTAAGTTGCAAAGTTAGAAAATAAATAGTAAAAGTTTCATTTTCTAAAACCAAGGTATTCTTTTTGAGCTAAAGTTTGCAAAAGTCTACAAAGCTTTTTCATCGGAAGTTCATGCGTTTCGGTTAGTATTCTCCGGATGGGGTGTCAAAAGCCTTAGCACTTACCCGATGACGGTGGGATCGCTAGAGAAGAAAGTCATTCATGGAACAAGTGAACCAACAAGTGAACCAACGATGTCTTAGCTAAGTAGGTTTTTGTTTGCTTTGAGTTGTGATCTTGCTAAGTGATTAACATATTAGCCCAAAAGGCCCATGTGTAAAGCTTGGTCGGATTTCAACTATCTAATATGTGGATTTAATGGTTTAAATTAATTTGAACACACTCACCTAAATATATGATTTATGTCGGGAAGAGGAATTCACAAGTTGTAATTATAAGTAGTCTTAGCATCTTAGTTCGTAATTAGCAGTGATCTTATTTTTAAGCTTAGCATGGGAGAAGTGAAAAATCGGGGATGATGAAGTTATCTTTTAGACACTTAATTGTGCTTTTTATTCTATGATCCTAAAAGTTACCAATGAGGTTTATGGAAAACATTACTTTTAGGTCAACACAAATAAATTTAGGTAGTTAATTATCAAGAAAAATCATAAAAAGAGAAAAAAAATCTTTGAAAATGAAATGGGGTGTTTATAACTTGGATTCTTAATTTTCATCCAAATATCTTCCCATTGCTACTTTTCAGGTTAGTTTGGGGAACTTTTAAGGTATTTAGTTTATAAGGCATGTGATATTGCGTGAGGACACACAATCGTTTAGTTTGGGGAATTTTGATAAGTGTAAAATACACATATCCATTTATGCCTAAAATAACCCAATTAAACCCAAAACAGACCAAAAATAGCAAAAATATGCTTGTATTTGTGTTTTGTGTGTGCAGGTATGGATAAGTCAAAAATCACAAGAAAACAGTCAAAAGCGGGCAAGCACGGACACGAGAATCAGAAGAGTACAAAGCCGAAGCCAAAAATATCAAGCCCAATCCTTAGCCCTTTCCTTTTATGATACCACAAGGACCGTATTGCAATTTCAAAAGTTATTTTATAACTTGAAAGAGAAAAAAGAAAGGCCATTTGTGCAAAACTCCCAAAGATCAACACGTTTTTAACTGTCCCAAAAATTAGCAGGAAGCAAAAAAAAAAAAACATTTTTTTTTTTTACTATTCATCGTCTTCTCCATTTTCACCCCATGGTAAAACAAGGGGGCAAATCAAAATTAAAGGGTGCTTAAGTCAATTCAAGAGGTCTACATCACAAATGGAAGGGGACACATCAGTCTTTATCAAAAGTATCTTAACCTTCTCTCAAGAAGAGCCACGTCAACAATGAAAGAAGCACAAGTTTATGTGGGTTTTGTGCTAAATTCACTCACAAAACTAGCACAAACGTCACATCAAGGGAATGACACGCTGGCAATCCTCAGGTGTCCACAATTTGATCCAACGACTACAATTGATGATCAAATGATTGAAGAAATGAATGGCAGAGATTAAAAGTTTGGAGAGCAGGGCAAGAGAACCTAGAAGCTTCAGCTTGACACTATAAATAGGCCTCATTTTCAATGATTGAAGAAATGATTGGTTGAGATTGAAAGTTTGGAGAGCAGGGCAAGAAGGCTAGAAGAATCCAAGGCAGCCTATAAATAGGGCCTCTCCTCTCACACACAGAAGAGGAGGGTTTTTAGTAATTTTAGTCTAGCTTAAATTTCGTATTTTTCTTAAATGTAATTTTCCTTAAAATGTTTTGTAATCTCCTTTTTTTTTATATAAAGAGTAATGTAATCATAACATTCATTAATGAAATTTAGTTTAAGTCATTTATAAGCTCTCTTTTCTTTTTACTCAAAAGCTCTCTTAATAAGCCAAAATTGTCTCAATAAGCTAATAAGCTCATTTAAGCTCTTTCAGTCTATAAGCTGAAATAGAGCTTATTTTAATTCAGTATTAATCTTACCTAAACCCTAAACCAGTTTAACTTACATTTATAATGGATTCTATTGGATATGAGCTTTTTGGAAGGGGATCTTAAATTGGAAGAGATCCCAGGACTACCCTACTTACTAATAACTAGGGAGCTTGTAGCTGCCTTAATTGGTCCTCATGTTTTAGCTAGAGGAGTTTTTGTAAGTTTATCTTCCATTCTCTTCAATCTAACTCTTAAAATATTGGATCTCATTGCTTTCTATATTTAGATCTGCTTATTTACTTATTCTCTTTACTTATTAATGCTTATTTGAGTTTTATCTAGCTAAATCATCTTAGTTGTTTATCTGTTTTCAATTTTTTAGTTTAAATCATAGATTTTCATATTATTGTCTTAAAAACCTCTAAAAAAACCAAAAATATAGTAAAATAGCTTAAGTCTTAGATTATTGCTTATTTAGTTGTTAAGTCATGCTTATTAAAGTAGTTTTAATCTGTTAATTGTCTGGTATTAAGCACTTGTTTACTGGATTTCAAATTTAGTAGCTTAATCATAACTGTCATAGTAGTAAAGGGGTGTTTGGCTTAAGTGTGTTTGACCTCTAAAAGTCAACATTACTTGTGCAATTTGCTTGAGTCAGCTGAGTTTTCATTTAAGATTAGTTTTCATTTAGTTTTTATAAGTTAGAGTTCAGATTTTCAAAAGATATGGCTTATTACCTTTGTTTTTACACCAGGGCAGTTTTTGACTATCTTTTTGCTTGTGAAATTTAGATCTAAGTCCTCAAAGGCTTAGATCTTGCTTGCATTGTGTTTATACACTCTATTTGAGTGCGTCTTAGTGCAGTATTTCCCTTAGGAAACCTGCACTCTTGGTTTGCATTTGTCCAAAGTGCAGCAGTACTAACACAAAAGTTAGTACTGCTGTCACATCTAGTACTGCTACCTTTGGCTTAATTTTTAGCTAAGTAAAAGTAGGAATTAGGTTTTTAAATTCAAGTTAGAAGTAATTTAGATATAGCTTAATATAGTTTAGGTTTTAGTTTTCATTTTACTGCTTATCTTCTTAGCCATTTCAGCTGTTAAAAAGAACTCTGCATCAGCAGTACTAAAAAAGTTAGTACTGCTGATACTTTACACTAGCAGTACTAACAAAAGTTAGTACTGCTGAGTCTTAAGCCCCAAATTAAGCCATCAAAGTTAGGATTTAATAGCTTATCTTTTAGCATCTTATAGTTTAGTTATGGCTTAATACAGATTAGGACTTAAATTTCATTTTCTACTTAATTTACAACTTATTATTGCTAGTCAAAATTCTTACAAAATACAAAGCCAAAAACAGTACTTAGGAATTTCAGGTTCTTAATTTGTTAATTTAGCTTATGAGTCTAGATTTTACAGCTTATATAGATAGATTATAAGTAGTTTAATAAGTCCTTAAAGATTTAGAGTCTAGTTTTGCCCTTTAAGGATTTTAGCTTATTTGAATTTTTGCTTATTACTTAGGATTTCTGAGTTTGCTTAGTTCATGCTCAATTTTAGTTGCTTAAAAGTACTTCTAGCTTAGATTTCTTTGCATTCATAGTATAAGCACATCATAAGCTTCTTAGAACACTTTTCCTTTTCCATATTGAGCTTAATTTGAGCTTATTATAGCTGTTTTAGTAAAACATAGCCTAAACCCCTAGTTTTTGTAACAGCTTATTGAGAAGCTCTTTTAGAGCTTATCTTTGAGTTTCAGACCATAATTATTTTTGTTAAAGATGTTCTCCCTAGCTTCCCTTACAAACTTTGCTCTTTCAAGTTTTTTAGTGATAAGCCTTTAGAATTGAGCTGATAGTTGACTTGTGGTTGTTAATCGTGGTAAGACCTCAGGACCCATTTCTTGGAATTATCCTGTTTAGTTGTTTCTCATTAATCCTTGGCCCCCCCCCCCCACCGTTAAATGTTTAAGCTCTGTTAGACCTTAAGTCTTTTTCACATTAGTTCCCTAAGTTGTTTTTTAATTAGTTAACTTAGTTTTAATTAATAATTGAGGGTTAGGTTTTAATTAGTCAATTAAACTTTATAAAAAAGATAAAAAGTATGGCTTTTATTTTTAGAAAATTTCTGCACTTTTTCTTTTAACTAATATTTTTATATAAAATTTTTTTAGAAACTTTATTTTTAATAGTTTTATAGTTTTTAATTCAAATTAAATTCAAAAATAATCAAAAAAAAGAGAAAGAAGAAAAATGTTTTTCTTTTTCCTAAAATTTTCTTTTGTCTTAACTATAGTTTAGAATTTTAGTTTACATTTTTAGGGATTAAAATTAGTTTACTGGTTTAATAGTCGAGTTTTATTATTTTACCGTATTTGTTTAATAGTTTAAATTGCTTTAATTAGTAGATATAGATTATCAAAAACATCTTTGCTTTATTCAAATCGAATCCGAAACTAACGTGGTTTCAAGTTTCACTAGTCGTTGGGAAACCGCCCCGGTGATCATACCTTACCCGGTTTAATATACGTATATATATTATTATATATATTTTTGAGAGTGAATTTTATCAAGGGTAACTTGGTAATTTTCTTAAATTCTCTTTAAAAAGTATAATATTTAGTATATTTTAGGTATAATAAACTGCAAATCAATTATCCACCGAGCAGTTGCTTATGCGAAACACAGTCTCCATCCTTTCAAACAATTGAGTTAATTCAACAACTCCCTCAGTGCCTTTGAAATACAGAGGTTGGCCCTTCATAAATTCTTGATAGGTGCACTTTTATGTGCAACGTGTTCATATCCTCCGAACACCCGATTTTCTCAGTAATGGCTGCATCGCCATTCCTAGTTGCATCACGTGCTGCCAGTGCAGCAGTGACACCTTGATCAATCATTGCCTGAAGTTGGGCATTGGTGACAGATGTGGTAGTAGTTTTTGTTTCTGGGGCTGGTCTAGCCCTCGTGGTTCTTTTCGGTGCCATTTTCTTCAATCACAAAAAGTATAACACTCGTTAGATTTCATAAAATCTTAACCATGACATAATATATACACAATAAATAAAACAAGATCACATTCCACAGTGAAATATATAACTGAACGAGTTCAACACTGGTAAAAGATTAATCGACATTTTATTCACACAAATTCGATTTTCCAACCAAAACATATTACATTCCTGACATAATACCACCATTCTATATATACATGGAAAACATACACGATTTCTTGATACAAGAAATGAAAATACAAATCCTACTACCGTGCTAGCTGGGTATAAAACCCATAATACTTAGCCGGCTAACAAAAGATAGCTACCGAATACACAGAAACCTAGGAGCCCTACTAGCGGGAGTCCCCTAATACTTAGTAGGCTATATACAAAACAACTAGTCATAACCTAATCTATGAACTACTACCAGCCTCCTCCGATGCAACTGGTTGTGCTGGACCTCCAAAGGGTCCCTGCAGTGCTGTCACATGTCCCTGTAAAGTGGTCACCTGTCCCTGTAGTGACTGCATCAATGTCAAAGTCTGCACAAGCTGCTCCTGTCAGGTACGGTCAAATGTCTGTAATGCTGCAATCTCTGCCTGCCTCCTGTGGTCTGCCTGTAGCATCTCTGAAGTCACAGCCTGACTCCTACAGTCAGCTGCCTGCAACTGTGAAATCACTGCCTGCTGACCCATCACTACAGAACGTAATGCCATAATCTCTGAACGTGTCATATAGCTAACCTCTATGGAGCATCCCCATGCCTCTCGGGAAACCAGAGCCTCCTGATCTAGTAGTCGTGCAGTCTCATAGTGGTACTGACTATCATCAACCAATGTCTCAACACTCTGATATATCTGGGTCTGCCTGTCCTGAGTATCCCCTATCACAGCATAGATATCCTGCGTGTCCTGCTCCTAGACTGCAGTAAGCTCAGTCACCCTAGTATTGACCCCTTCAAGGGTCATCGGTGCTACCTCCTCAACAGTCTCTTTCGGACTACCCAAAACATCTCTAATCCTATAGCCGACCTCCTTGGCTCTCTGTCGTCTGATCTCGGTATCCATAGTACCGACAAACCCATAGTCTGCCCTACGACCTCCAGTCGGTCTAGCGGCAGCAGCAGATGAACCCTCTCCAATCTCGTACCTAGGACCAAGGTCAACACCCAACCTCTTTCCGAGGTGGTAGTGTAATCTCAAAGCCTGTCCTGTCCTAGCGTCAGAAGATAGTAACTGCAAAGGTGGTGATGAAGTAGGTAGTGGTAATGGATGAGAAGTGGATGGTGTCTCGGCTCTTAGCCGGATCATAGCAGCCCGATAGCCCAACAGACGAATAGGGCTAGCAGGTGGTGATGCAGGTAATACCGATGCTGGTGGTGATGCTGGAAGTGGGGGAGATGGTATCTGTGGTAATGGAGATGATAGTGGAGTAAGTGGTGATGGTGGTGGAGTGGTTAAGGCAAGAAGTCTCTCGACCTTTTCCCTAGGAGGAAGTGATATGGATGGCTCATCCCGGATAGATATCCTGGAAGTTATACGGTGTACAGGTAGGACAGAGTCGGCCGGAGCTGGGTGCTCCTCCTCCTCCTCCTCATCCTCATCCTCGTCCTCATCATCGGCATCATCTCCGAAAGGCTCCTCCTCCTCATCATCATCATCCCTATCGGCAGGGTAATCAGCTGGATCCTCCTCGGGATCCTCATCGTCCTCCTCCGGCTCCTCCTCCGGATCAGACTCAGGAACATATCCTGGTGAATCTGCAGTGGGTAAGGCAGCAGCAGGTAGTGGCTGCTCCTCGGCCGGGAGTATCTCATCCTCCTGTGGCATGTACTCAGGGTACATCGGCTCAGGAACAAAGTCCAGTGGGGGTGGTGACTGCGGCTCCTCGGGGCCAGGCATGTAGTCAGGCGATGGTGGAGCCTGATAAGCAGCCACTATGTAAGCATATGGGTCCTCTGGCATAATGGGTGGTCCATCGACTCCTGGTGAACCAATGTCTGACCCATCCTTAAATGGACTGGACACTGCCGTGTAGGTGACCGTGGAATCTTCCGAATCTGACATAACTGTATCTGAAAATCCAAAATAACTTATATTAGTATTTAATATAAGACTCTTATAGTAATATACATTTATATCATAACGTGTATATCAATCATGAATATCAATCATGCATGCATCTAGCCTAACCGACTAATGCACAAGTAGTGTATGTACGGTTATAGTCCAACAAAAACATTTTGACCTGGTTCTCTATAACCTTGGCTCTTGATACCAATCTGTAACACCCCCAAATTGGGTCGCAGCGGAATAAGGGTCCGGGGCGTGTCACATCTTAGATCAATAACACAAGATATATATAGAACGACCATTAAAAGTCGTTTAAAACTGATACATTGGATTTAACAAACATTTGTTACAAAAAGCCCGAAGCTTAACTTATTCATTGTTCATATTACAAAGATACTAGTTCATAATACATGATTCCCAAAATATAATGCAACCATATCTTTAAGCATGTCATCCCAAAATACAAAATCACCAATGTATCGCTTGCACCTTGTGCTTACTGACCTCCTGAAAAACATTGCTTTAAAACGTCAACAATAATGTTGGTGAATTCATAGGTTTGATAAATCGTATAAGGTTGGACCACAAGATTTCCCCAAGTATATGATAATGCAGGAGATGCAAAACATCACATAATTGTAATTACGTTGCTCTAAGCTCATGACACTGAAGCTCGACATAAATAAATGGCAATATATAATTGCCCACATTGCCCGTATTGATGTTCTAACCCGCAACATCCCTAATCCGACATGGTATACGTTCGTTTGCCTAGTGATAGCTAATCACCCGAACGGGGATGTCAATCCCAATAGATCTATTCATAACATTCGCGCTTACTGAGACCAATCCAATTGGTTATACCATAATTAACAGTTCATGATAATGGGCTCAACTTGGGTTATCGCTACTTAGGCAACACGTAATCATCGTATAAATATTATCCACTTGTGTCCAGTTATAAAACAATTGCATGTTTTCCACCCCAAAACTTATAAAACAAAACCATGTAAAATGTGGGGCTATGAACTCACCTTGAGTTACTGATAATCCAAATATCACAGATAATGCGTCACGCAAATGATCGGATGCAACCTAAATTAATATAGGCCGTATAAGTACTAATCACATTGATTAACTAATATCATATACAAGTCTATGTAGCTACATCACCATCTATTTGTAATTTAAAAATCGTTGTTATAGAGTGAAAACGTTTATAATTATCGTTTTAGTAAAACTAGCATAACTTTCCCGTTTTAAACCCGTTTCTCGCGTTTCTTACGTCCACGTCTTGAGATGATATATAAAAATATTACATTTTTATATTTTATAACCTTCTTATGAACAGTAATTTTACTGTTCGTGACGTTTTATAAATTTACTTTTATAAATTTAATTGTCGTAATACCCGTAAATGCAATAACTTATTCGTTTTAATCCTGATTTTAGCGATTCCTTCGACCACGTCTTTGTTATCAAAATTATCACATTTTTATAAAGTGGGGTCTGCTGATGAACAGTAATTTTTACTGTTCATAGTTTATAAAATTACTTTTATAAACTCGAATTATCGTAAACGTCGTATTTTATTCGTTTTAGCTCCGTTTTTAGTAATTCTTTCTAGCACGTTCAAAAATTACGTTTCTTATTGTTTTGGAATCCTAAAATTATGTATAATCTGTTAAAAATACCAAACTTTCTGTTTTGTATCATAATTTTTATAAAAGTTATTTTATAAACCCGTTTAATTAACGTATTACTTGTAATTAGCGTATCTTTTTCGTTATTAATCCGTTTTTTGAGTTTCTTATCTTTTTGGAATCGTCATGAGGTTTATTATCTTTATAAAATGTAAAACTCACTGTATGAAATTCGAATCCAAACAGCCCTTTGCATAGCTTTTATATAATTAAGTATATACTTTTATTTTATAAAAAACGATGGGGTATACTGCCGGCATGTTGCGGCGTGGGCTAGCTTGATATCGAAAGGTGTTTAGCCTTTATAGCAATGTGTTCTAAAAAGTGACCTATTTTGACTTGTTGTCCTTTATGTTCATCATACAATAAAGATGAAGTAAGATCTCATACAATAAAGCTGACAATCATAAAGTTTAAAAAAGACAACAAAGTTGTAATTACACAAATGAAAAAATGTAGAACCTGATCTTGAATACAAGAGTGCTTACAAAAGGCTGTAAGAAAGTCCTTGTCGCATATCATTATGAGCAATTTGTCGAGGGCAGGTCTTTCGTCTGAAACTGCAAGTAGCATATATGCTTATATTTAATAGTTAACCGTGAATAGCTAAACATGAAATA
>BQNB010066625.1:0-34492 GCA_026074375.1 Tanacetum coccineum
AGAAATCGTTTAAGAAACTATTGTGTGTTCTTCTTGATATTGTTAATTAGTTTCCGCATAATTAACAATATTATATCAGTGTTACATTGCTACTGAATTAAATTTATTCAAGGAGGTAACATCCTTTACAGGTTAAAGGGTTAGTATACTAAGGTACAACGATCCTACACTTGATACTCCGTCTGTATATAGCCTCCAACCCGTGTTCTTTCCTTTTTCTTTCTGGTTTTAGAAGTCTGTTTCTTCATCTTATTCTTGAGTTTCTGCCAGGAAATCTGCGAGGACTTGTGCTTTAATTATGTTCCTTGGTTTGTATTCGATTTTCATGTTCTCCAAGCTCTATGGCCCATCTGGCCATCCTCCCTGGTTTTTCAAGCTTCAATAACAGGAGCCTTATAGTCTTGTTTGTCAAAACTGTTATTTTATGTGCTTGAAAGTACCTTTTTAGTCTCCTCACCACATGGACTAAAGCGAGTACCAATTTTTCCATGATTGGGTAGTTTAGCTCGGCTCCTTGTAACACTCTACTCACAGAGTATATGGGCCTTTGGTCTTTTCCTCTTTCTACAATCAGGACTGCGCTTACGCATTCCATTGAGGCTGCTAAGTATATGATCAGGCTTTCTCTGGCTTTTGGTACCACGAGGGTAGGAAGCTTTTCGATGTACTTATTTATGTCTTCGAAAGCTTTGTCTGCCTCTCGTGTCCACATGAAATCTTTCTTTTTGAGGTACCCTTTTAGTGTTTTAAAGAATGGTAAGGTTTTTTCTGCACTTTTAGATAAAAATCTATTAAGAGCTGCAAGCTTGCCATTTAAACTTTGCACTTCTTTAATGGTTTAGGGCGTTTAAGACTTGTTAATGCTTGAACCTTTGCTGGGTTGGCTTTGATGCCGTGTTTTGATACTATGTGTCCTTGGAACTATCCTTATTCCATTCCGAAGGAGCATTTCTTAGGATTTAGCTTCATATTTATACTCCGTAACCTTTTGAAAGTTTCTCGAATATCTGCTAGCATATCTTCCTTGTCCATGCTTTTTATTACCATGTCATCCACATAGGCTTCCATTTTTCTTTTGATATGGATTTTGAAAACTTTGTCTACCAGCCTTTGATAGGTTGCTCCTGTATTTTTAGTCCGAAAGGCATCTTTTTGTAGCAGTAAACCCATTTCGGAGCATGGAAGGCTGTTTTGTGCTCATCTTCTTTAGCCATTTGGATCTGGTGGTAACCCTTGTATACATCTAGGAAACATTTGTTTTTGAAATCGGAGAAGGAATCCCTCTTCCAGTCTATTTTTGGCAACGAGTAGCAATCTTTAGGACATGATTTGTTAATGTCAGTGAAGTTAACACACATCCTCCAGGATCCATCTGTCTTCTTAACCATGACAGTATTTGCTACCCATGTTTAGTATCTTGTTTCACGAAGAATCCCGACCTTCCCTGGAGGCTGCAGTGCTTGGAGGCTGCAGTACTTCGTTCAGATGCCATCCCTCTCTTCTTTTGCTGTACATGCATGATTTTATTATCCTAATTTGTTTTGTGTTCTGTAACAAAAATTTCATCCTATTCTGAGCGTCCTCGAGATTTATGTCATATCGAAGTATTCCTATGCGAATATGCCCGCATTATCCCTGAATAGTTTAACTGACCTTTGCTTGAACTGCGTTGGGAGCTGTCTTCTGATTGTCACAATTTGTTCAAGGTACTTCGAGTTGACCAACACTTTTTCCTCTGGGTTCACACATTCGGATACTATGAGCGGGGTTTCGAGAAGGGATTCTTTTAGCCTTTTTACTTGTTCACACCTCTTTAAGTCTTGGTATTCTGACATAATGACTTTGGATGACATATTTTGTCAGGAGTCGGATCATACTATTTGGAAAGTGATCTGCTCACTTCTATGATGCGGGGCCTCCCCGATGTTTATTTAGAGACTAGTCTCTCCCAGGGGGTTGACTTGCTCGTCGGAGAATCCTGAGAGTATTGTGTATACATCTTTTCTCCTTTCTCTAACTTCTTTTTGAGTTTCAAGAAATAATGCTCGTAAATGATGTTGCACGTAACTCCTCAATCTAGCAGGACACTTCCTACTTGCCTTCCGTAGACTAGCACACTTATGAGGATAGGGTCTACGGATGGAGCCCTGTTTCAAACTAGAGGGAATATCATTTCTTCTATACTCATGATTCTCGGAGGCTCCCTCCTTTTAAGGGAGTTGCGTATTACTCCAATCATTAAGATTGGCTCTTCCTCTCCATCGATGACTGGCTCCGCTTTTACGGCGGGAGTTATCCATTCTTAGAGTTGAGTGTCCGTTTGTTTGGTCCTCCCTTTTCTGATCCCTTTTATCAAGTGAGCTAACTTTCCCAATTTGACAACCTCTTCTATTTGGATTTTTAGTTCTCTGCAGGCGTTGGTGTCGTGACCGTAATCTTGGTGGAATTCGCAGTACTTGGATGTGTCCCTTGCTTTGGACACCATTTTGGGAGGCTTTGTGAACGCCTTTCCTACTTCTTTAGTGGCTAGGATTTCCCTAGGACTTTTTGTGAGGCTTTGCAGAATTCCTAGGTTAGGCTCCTTGTAAGGGTTAAACCTGTCTCGCTTGTCGCTATTCTTTTTTCCAGAGCCTTCCCATGGTCTTCCATTCTGAGTTTTATCCCCCGTACCGCTACCTATAAAAGTGACCAGTTTTCCTTTCGAGGCTGTTTCTTCTGCTTGTAACCAAGAGTATGTTTTTTCCATGAGTCCATCGTAGCTCTCGGGGAGCTCCATGGATATGGACTTTAGTAATGATTTTATTTTGACCCAATGTACGAAACCTGCTATCCTTTGGTCTTCATTGAGCCTGGTGATCTGGGTTTTCATCGTATGTGTACAAAGTTATGAAAGCCCTTACACTCTCATATTCCTTTCTTTTTACACCGTTTATTTCTAGGTAAGTTTTGGTCTGTTTCTTATGGTGTTTAAAGTGTGTCTAGAACCTCTTCTTCAAGTCCTCATAATTGGTTACCATACCCTTTTGGAGGCTATTCCACTAGATTTTTGCGGCATCTTTCAATATGTAGATGAACGTGTGGCATGTGACCGACATCGTGCACTTCTCCATTCTCATTAATCCTTCGAAATTGTGTATGAAATTGTTTGGGTCTCCTTTTCCGTAATAGTACCCTACGTGGGGAGTAACCTTTAAACTGTCTGGGAACTGAAATTCTTTGATCCACCTTGTCAGTGGTGAAGGGCTGTTAGCATCACTCTCATATCCTACTCTTGACTGATCTAGCCATGACGGATTTTTCCCCATAGTTTTGACTTGTTGGATATGCTATTCTAGGAGGGTAGAAGCTATTCGGGGAGAGAGGTTTCTTAGGGAATAGGTTCCGTTAGGAGGATAGACATTATTCGAAGGATACATGTTGTTTGGAGGATAGGCTCCGTTGGGAGGATAAGCGTTGTTAGGAGGATACATGTTGTTTGGAGGATAAACGCTATTTCCCATAGGGTTTGTCCCCCCATGGCGGCCATCTGTACCTCCTCCTATCGTATGAAGCTGTTGGCTAAGGTTGTTAGCTCCGTGTACAGGGCTTATGTGAGCAACCGAAGCTTCTCTGGGTGACAGAGTCCTCCTCATTCTTTCCGTTTCTTGTAGGTGTGCAACTAACAATGGGGGAATACCTTGCATTGTCTGTCCCTCCGTCTCTTTGAGAGGTTGCGGTCGGAATCCAGGTGGTGCCTCCAATTCTCTCTCTTCATCGACATCCTCACTTGAATAATTAAAATGAGTCGCCATGCCCTACAGCCTTAACTCTCTCATCATTTTCTGCATGAGGGGTCCTAGTTGTAAGTAGTTAGCCATGACGAAGGCTTCGTCGACTGTTTGTACGTCAGGGCGTATTGGGGATACGAAGTGTGTATGGCTATTTGAGGTGATGTTTGAAGTAGGATTCAGAGGTATGGTGAGTTGTGGTCTTCCTATGACCTCTCTCTCTTCTTCATCAAGAACCACTGCTGCTAACGTCACGAGTGTTGGTGATGAAGGTGTTGTATCGATTTCCAATACCATGATGCTATAAGGATGGAAGTATAAAAGAGATAGAGAAAGTGACCCTATGAATCAGTATTTCGTAGGTCCCACCGGGTTTGCCATCGATAGTACAATGATTTGTACCTTCTTGATCAGAGCCTGTTGTTGGTAAACAGACTTAGATACTTCAAAGCGTGGGAAGTAAATCTGAAATAAGACAAGAAATAATCACTTGGGTTAGCACGGAACATAGGGGTAGACCCTACGAACCGGCTCCGACGTGAGAATCAGATATCATGGTTATGGTATGTGTTTTAGAGAGAGAAAGTATTAAGTGTGTAAGAACATACCTTAAATGTGCAAATGAGGTGGCTATTTATAAGCAAACCATAGGAATATCCTAGACTTTGCTATGTGTTTTATTCTGGTTGGATGGAGCGGAGCATGATCTCGTCAACCAATAGGAGTACGTCTGCCGAGGCTCCGAAATCGTGCCCATGTGTGACAGTTTTGCATGAGTGGGAATAAAGGACAACCGTTTGTCCTTACCGGATCCACAAAATATTATGTTTTGTCTTGTAGCTCGGAGCCTTATCCGACTCTTTGGAAGCTTTAAGTTTCCTAGAGGCTCGAGGCTCCGTTTTGGGTGAACTTCATTGTGTGTTGGCGAATTTCCTTACGATAGCCCTTAGTTGACTTTACGCCAATGAACACTTCGAATTGTTATGTGTGCAGCATCGGAGGCTAGGCTCCGAGCCGTGAGATGTGGTACACCATCAGCGAGAAATAAACTTTTTAAAATATAAAAAAATCTAATTTCATAATATAGTCAATTTAAGTTAGTAGTATTTAAACAAAACATTAAATCTCATATTTGTTTGACAAAAAGAAATGTGTCACTGTTTAGATTGAACTTTTCAAAACGACTATCTAAATGGAATGGGAAGAGTTGAGATATATGAGTTCACTAAACCGATCCCTATAATGTGAACAAAATACGAATTGTGACATAATTATTATTATCATGTTTTATATTCTTAATCTAACAAAAAAAATATGTAGTGATTCTATTTAAATGTGCCTTTAATATGAAAGAAAAGTTGAAACAAGAAAAAATAACAAAATGAAAAAAACACTAAATAAAAATTTCATAGCAAAAGAAAAAAAACTAAAAAAAACATTAAAAGGTGTAAAGACATCATCTCTATATCTAGTTTAATAAGAGGTTTATATATCTTACTTCCTCTTAATTATTAGAAAACAAACGCTTTTACACTGATTGTCTTTTACCGTCTCTTAATGAAATGAAAAAAAACACACTTTTTGAGCCAGACATCTAACCACGTCAGAATGAGTCTGATCAAAAAGCGATTAGTAGATATTTTTAAAAAAACACCACGTAAGAGTGAACTTTTCAACTTCACGCGCTTTAAAGTGTTAAAATATGTTTTAATAAGTGTGAAAAATTAACTATTTTGTTGTAAATTATTTAGAGAAAATAATCATTTTTGGTTTTAGACCGATCATAATGGGACCGGACTATTCGGTCGGTATCTACAAACCAAACACGCCTCCCAACCATTTCATTGTTTTGGTCTGTCAGGCGACCGAGCAAATGAGAAGGGTTTGTGTGTGTGTCTTTTAATTTTTTTTTTTTTGTGTTTTTGTTTTTTATTATGAGTGCGGTCCTTTTACTACGAGCATTTGGTCTGCATTTGATCTATGAGAGAGAAAGATGAGTTGACGCTGATGTGCCAAAGTTGATTCGATCAGCCTTGAGGTTGCATTAGTATGAGGTGGTGTTTGTTTTTTAAAAATGTCTCTTAACAGCATTTTAATCTGACTCATTTAGATGTAGTCAGATATTTTGGTCATTAAGACTGTTTGTTTTTTTCATGTCATTCAGAAGCGGTAAGAGGCAAACAATGTTAAGAGCGTTTGTTTTTTTCTGATCATTAAGAGGCCGTAAGAGGTATAAACCTCTTATTGAACCAGATGTAAACGGAGTGTCTTAACACCTCTTAATGTCTTTTTTTTATTCTTAATTTATTCTTATTTTTTTAATTTAGTTTCTATTTTGTTATGAATTTTATTTTGGTATTTTCTTTTCATTTCTTTGTTTTTTATTGTCTCACCTTTGTCTTTTGTATTAAAATTTAAAAGTATTATATAGAATCATTGCATATATTTTTCATTTTTTTATTTTTGTGTTTTTTTCATTTCTTTTTTTTTTTTTTTCATCTTTGTCTTTTGTATTAACAGTATTAAATAGAATCATTGCATTTTGATGTTTTTTTCAATTTTTTTTTCTTATTTCACCTTTGTCCTTTGTATTAAAAATACTGTATTAAAAAATCATTGCACATGTGTTGTTAGATAAAAAGTATATAAGATGATATGTGACAATTAATATTTTGTTTAAATTGAAGGGTTCGGTGTCAGACTCATTACTCATATATCTCAACTCTAACGCCACTCATTTAGTTAATCGTTTTAAAAAGTTCAATTTAAACTCCGACACGTTTATTTTTATCAAATAAACATGAGATTGCATGTTTTGTTTAAAATACATTTAACTTTAAATTAATTATATTTTAAAATTTGTTTTTTATATTTAATAAAGTTTATTTCTTGTGCAAATGCAATCATTTTATATTTAAATTTTAAAGATTATAGTTTTACACATCTGAACATTTTTATAAAAACAAACAGTTTTATTTGATTAAGATTCGGATTTCTCAACCATTTATTCAGATTAAGATGGTAATCAGATTCAGACTTTTCTACCGCATATTCAGATTCAGATGTGCGAATCAGATTCAGATTTAGAGCCTTTTACATCATTCAAAGTATACAGTATTAAATTTTTTGTCTTATCATTTAATAGTTTACATCTTTAATAAAGTCATTGTTTGTATTTAAATCGGAAAGTAAAATGTTCAACAGTAATAAAATAAATACAGTCAAATAGTCAATTGGTATATTTACTACCTGTGTTATTCCTTCCTATTCACATCTAGGCATATATTGTACTGTATATATTATGAATTTCTGAAACTGCCCCTGACAGTTTCTCAAGCACACCCTAAGTTGCTCCAGTCGATTAGAATACAAGTTTAGTAGTTTGAACATTATAACATGTAGATTAGAGATCTAATGAATAGCTTCAAAGTAACAAGGCATAATGCTAACAACTTCGTTTTTTACAACCTATCTAACGAAACTTGCTAAACGATGTATGTGTTATTATGACATTATATTACAAAATGATGTACTCCGTAGTAAATTTCTTAATTAAATATGTAGTAGATTTATGTTAAAATATATAAATTATTTTTATTTTAAATTATATTATAACTTTAAATATTATTTCTGTCTCCTACATTAGATCACAATCTAAATCCTAATCAAAATTCAAATTTAAATCCAAATCCTAATCCTAAACTCAGATAATCAAATGGGCCCAAAATCTTCTTAAACATGCTTCATAAAGTGTAGTTGAATGCTAACGACTACTGTATTGAGCGAGCTTGAATTTAACTTTATTTCATGACAACCCAATTAAACAATAGTTCAGACTTAGCTGTTAAGATCTAGATCTATCTCATAATATTCCGACTCTACGACACAGTTAAAAGAAAACGAGTTGATTCTCCGTAAGATCTTAAAAGGCGTATAATCTTACGTAGGATATTGATCTTACCATAAGATCTGAATCCGATTTGTTCCTACTTCTCTTAAATTAACTAAATGATAAATTATAAATGAATAAATTTTGTTAAAGTAAAATAATAAAGTATACATGGATTATTATAAATGTTTTATCATTCTAAAATATATGAATTTTAAAATTAAAATATCCAACATCCTTAATTGATTAGATATTTGAATGCAAATTACTAGACAAATGAGACTTTTAAACACTAAGTAGGACCTTTTGATCTATACCCAGTCTTACGGATTTGATCTTGCTAAGACAAAAACAACCAGATCTCAATCTCAGCGGACTTAATATACGATTTTTCTAAAATCCATTGCATAAAAAGGTATAAAAAAGGTTCTAACTTACATGTAGAACTTAACTATGATTCTAAGGGCCAGTTTTGGAAAACCTTAAAAGTTTCAACTTCAAATTGCAAAAAAGCATATACACAGCAGGGGCAAAATACAAACATAAACCTATAAAAATGCTGCCATACACACGTACACACATCAGTCACAATCCGTATACATGAATGCTAGAACCACACCCTTTTTATATAAATAAATCCACATAATGACATGTCATGTGTATTATTAGATGCATAAAAAAAAGATAGTCTAAAAAGAAGATAAAGAATGTCACAAATTAATTACATGTCATTATGTGGATTTGTTTATGTAAAAAAAGTGTGATTCTAGCATTCCCCATATACGATTGGATGTTGATCAATGCTTACATAAATACCTTCATTAAAATCAATTATAAAATAACAAAAACTTATACTAAAAACCATAAAATGTGAGTGTATATATGTAAAGGAAGACAGGCGTGAAAACCATTTCAGATTAAAATCCCTTCATTTTCTATTTTCTCTCTCAAAAAAAAAAAAAAACAAAAGACTATAGAGACAATCTTTGAAACACAAACACAAACACAAAGATATGTTCCAAACACACTTCTTGTCTTGTTAAAGATAATGAATAAAACCTTAAACATCTTCTTTTCACAAGAAGATGTTGTCCCAAGACACAATCTTTGATACCCTTTTATTATGTGATGAACAGCAGGAATTTGGTCTTGATTTTGAGTTTATAAAAAATAATGAAAATGTCAATTTTTTATGGGAAAATGATGAACTGGAAACACTTTTGTGTAAAGAAAAAAATACCCATTTGGATTATGATGAAAATTTGATGGTTTTGAGACAAGAATGTGTTGATTGGATGATTAGAGTTGGTACTCATTATGGGTTTGTTGCATTAACTATTGTGTTAAGTGTTAATTATTTTGATAGATTTTTAATGAGTGGCTGTTTTCAAAAAGATAAACCATGGATGTGTCAATTAGTAGCTGTTTCTTGTTTGTCTTTAGCTTCTAAAGTTGAAGAGATCCAAACTCCATTGTTGTTGGATTTGCAAGTAAGTGTTGGTACTAATTTGCTTTTTTTTAGATGTGTTTATAAAATTGGTGTTTAAGATCTTGGATTTTTTTGTTGTTGTTGTCTAGATTGAAGGTGCAAAATTTGTGTTTGAGTCAAAGACTATAATGAAGATGGAGCTTTTAGTGTTGTCTTGTCTTGAATGGAAGATGAATCCAGTTACCTCTCTTGCATTTTTTGATTACATTATGCGTAGGCTTGGTTTAATGACTCATGATCTATGTTATGAGTTTTTAAGGCGGTGTGAGCGAATTCTTTTATCTGTTGTTAATGGTAAGTTTGAGTTAATGTTGTGTTAATGGGGAGCTGTTACTGTTTTACGCTGTTGGATTGAGTGGCGATGTTTGTTATATTGAATGCAGATTCGAGGTTTCAGGGATTTCTTCCATCTGTGATGGCTGCTGCTATAGTGTGCATTGTTAGTAAAGAGATTGAGCCTGATAATGCATTGGATTATCGAACTCGGCTTATTGATCTTCTCAATATTTGTGAGGTTCGTTCTTCACTAACTGATATAAGATGCCTTAAAATGAGTTCGCCTGCATTGTCGTTTAACTTTAGCTTATGTCTTTGAATGAAATTGTATATACCACTGATTGAGCAAAATTAGTCCTGTATTGCCTGCATTGTGGTTTAACGTTGGCTTATGTCTTTGTACTACATCTCGAATACAATTTTAGGTTTAGTTTAATCCTGATAGGGGGTAGATATACAGAACTAGTAATTGGTTACATTGTATAGATAATAATGCTTAGACATGTTCAATTGCATATCCTAACAGGAAAAGATAGAAGGGTGTTCTAAATTCATCATGGATGTATCGAATCATCATGGAAGTAACTATTTCCCAACTCATAAGAGGAGATACTCATCTGTTCCTGGAAGTCCAAGTGGTGTAGTCGATGCGTATTTCAGCAGCGATAATTCTAACAACTCATGGGCAATTGCATCATCAGTTACATCTTCACCTGAACCTCCATTCAAGAAGAACCGAGCTCAGGAGCAGCAAATGAGATTGACTCCAATGAATCGAGTGTCCATCAGTGTCCTTAGCTCATTGAACAACCATTAATCTGCTATCTTTTAGTATGGTATTTATTTAAAATCTTTTCTCGGATATTAATTTGCCAGATTATGTTCTTATGGTGCAACTACATTGTGCTACCTTTAATCTATAACTATATTTCTGGTCAAAAGCATGTGATGAAAAGCACATATTTTGCATTTGCTCAAACTTTGAACATCTATTTCTTTGATTTAGATATGTGTAGTCGCATTGAATTGAGCAATTCTTGTGATTTTCTCTCAAATTGGCTACATTATATCTGTCCATTCAGTACCACTCTGATAACAATCTGGGTAAGGGCAGTATTGTCTATAGGTATTAATGCAAGGGATACTTTTCAGTTCTCATGAATCATGCCACTTGTTGAGTATCATAAATCAACAAGTTAGAGGTGGGTAGGATCATAAATAGATATACCGGTGTCCGCATATTGTCAAGTCGTTTGAACTGTCAACATTTGGATATAGATGATAATGTTCTGGCTTAATTGAGTTAAGACCTCCTTGTTTATTCACTAAACGATCAGCGTGTTCAACTCTTAGGATACTAAAGATGTTAAGCTATTTCCGCACATTAAACAAGATCGACAAAAGGGTAGCTTCTTGTATGTTGACTTTTGAATTTCGTGAAATGAGGTCCCCTAGTTTGTTCTGAAGGATTAGACTTTCAAGATTCTTAATTTATAAAAAATGAAGTTCGGTTTCTGCATAATAAAGAAGATTATGAAAAGGGTACATGTTCTTGAAGATAGGAGCATATGACTTTGATTCTTGTTTTGTTGACTTCAACTTTCTTGAACCATGATCTCTTAGTTTATATTTTTAGGATTAGATTTTCGAGATTCTTAGGATGCTTACAGTAATGCCTCTATGTCTGCATAATAAGCAAGGTTTGTGACTAATTAGCACACATTTATGGCTAGACGCCTTGTTGAAAACATTGATTCTACATTTCTCATTACATAAAGATACTATTTCATTTAGTGGGATCACTAGAAAAAACAATTTAATCATTGAGGACATATGCACAGTGAAGATCTCAGAAAGATCAAAAGTAAAGTATGGTATGAATGTTTTGGAGTATTTGAGTTGAAAAATAAAAGATATGAGGAACCTCTTGAGTTTGTGGGGTTGTCTATGTCCCCAAGGCCACTCCTATTCAATATTCATTGCTTTTCTTTTCTTGCTTTAAGGTTGTTTGGTTTATGGTTTGACATTAGTTGTAAAACAACAATAAGTTTTCATTATTATAATTCTTAGGGGAAAGAGAGATTTCTATGTCTAGCAAGTAGCAATGCACATATTGGGGTCCACCAAAATAATTTAGGAATGATATATGATGAATGCTTTCCTTCACTCTAATGTCAAACTTTGACCTAGTCAATTCACTTCTTGTGATATACTACTAAAGTAAAAAACCTTAGTTGGAATTCACTTTCTTGTACCTTTTGCTGTATTCTTAGTAAAATAAGCTCAAAGATCCATCATATATGATGCTGTTTTCTTTCAGTATGGTGATACACTGATATGTACAACAAAGTAGTTACTTCTCATACGACAACAATCTTTTTTGACGATTTTACCCTTAGTCTAAATTTACTCGCTTCCATTTTCGTCTATTCCACTGAGAGTAAACTTGTCAAAAAATGGTTGTGATGCGTGAAATAGTTACCATTTGGTGTACAAATCATCATCCGTGTTTGCGTGCTTGAACCCTTTTTTACTGTTTCATCTTTTGTTTATGGTCGAATGAGAGTAACCTGAAAACATGCAAATTAGACACTTGTAAATTCACAAGATCCAATATTTGTGAATACAATTTCTTGAGTATTTGAATCACTTTTTTACTGCTGCTATCTTTTGCTTCTGGTCAAAGAGAAAGCAAACTAAAACATACAAATTGAACACTTTGCTAAGGATGGGGGCTTCTGATGACTTCCCTCTTTGAATTTCTTTTTGTCAGAATGAAAGAAACAAAGTGTGAATGTTGGGACCAAATTTGCAGTGTCATTTATAACAGCAGATTCTTTTCATGCTTTTTGTTTTTGTGTGTATATGTATTTGAAAGCATATGATCGACATATGATCTATAATGCACTCTTTATAGAATTATGAGATAAGATTTTGGTTTAGTTAACCATTTCATAAGTAGGAAATAGAATGAGTGGTACCTGAACAAATATACAATCAAGTAAACTACAACAGGAATGCAAATTGCATAAAAAAATAACAAGGATACATGGTTGGGTCAAAGGGCAATGATCCACGAATAGTGCGACATTAGCGATAGAATATGATTAATTTTCAATCAAGGTTTTACAATTAACCATGAGCTTTAGTTTTAGACGAGTAGATGGGATCCATTGAGGCGCTTGGGCCCCTGTACTGTAGCAGCACCTTAGCCGTTTGAAGGTTGCTAGAACATTGCAACACTGTGACCAAATGTTGCAACATTTTGATTTTCGAATAACATTAGGGCCAAAATTCAGTCCCTTTGGTTGCACTCCAGCCCCTTTGAGACGAGAATGGCGATAATTCGACAATATTGTTACATTGATTTGTTAGTGCAAGCTGTATACCTGTACGTTGAACTATCTTTGGTAGTTGCAAAAACAGAAGACAGTTCACTTACAAGTTTTTATCTTTTTAGCTTAAAAATCAACATCACATTGAAATTTGGCATTGATCCACCTCCTTTTGAGACTATGGGTGTGTTTTCAATGTGATATTATAAACATATCATTTATCTCTATAGTTAAAGCTTTTAAACTTGTATAGTTGCATGATTATATTGTCTTTTACTAGTACATCATTTCGCATCAGGGGGGCTCTTCAGTTAGGTCAATAGTTGACAACTTGACATATATTGATGATTTGATCAAGCCAAATTGGCTGACAGTATTATTTGGCTGCTCTATCAAACTAAATTTTGACTATAGAGTTTGAAGGAAACTTGAAACAAATAATTGTAAATATTGCAAAATAAACTATGGGATGTTCACTATGATGCCCCTCAACTAATTGGTAAACTTATGAATCATTGTACATAGCTAATTTGGTACAAAATCAGTAATATTCATCATCATATAGCTCAACACACCATTATCCAATGTGGGTGTATGTCTTGCGTTTTTAGGCGAAAAAATGAATCAAGTTCAACACTTCAACTTGTGTGTTAGCTTGCAAGGGCTTTTCTTCAAAATTATAAGATCTAACCACTAGTCTAGTAAAATCAAACTTTATTTTCTTGATCATGGTCCATGGAGAGAGAAGGATGAAACCAACAAGGAATCCCTTTAGAATTGTAATGGTCCAAGGGGTTTTCACGTCAAATATTGACGATCGATGAAACCATTTGGGATTGTTTTCTAACTTTCTATGGCTCGTTACAAGACGTAGAAAAGTGGTAAGTTCGTTTCTAGAGCGGAAAAGAGTAAGCATACGAATGTGCAACTTTCATTTGTAAACTTCAAACCACAATAACATTTGGCTTGTGATTCCATGATTTTTACCCTACATAAAGTTTCACACACAAGAAGGCCAGGGCAGTATAGAAAGTATATTTGTTAGTTACTATTAACATTATTGTTCTTGATTTCATAACTTTAACAAAGCAAAAATAATGATGTTTACCCAAATAAGTAAATAGCATAGAAGTCATGTGAAGCATAATGGTTGGGAACCAGCTGGGGTAATTGGATGTTTGGATAGGTTGAATGCTATGCAAACTAAGTTAAATGGTTATTGCCTTTTAAAAGTGAAGGTACAAATTTTGATGCTCACTCTAAAACAGGAAAAATTCCGAATGATAGATATCAAGTAAATTAATTTTTTTTCAGGGGAAGAAGTGGTCACTACTCTTAAATGTACAACAATATAATGCACTAAAATAAAATGTAAGCTAGTACTGTATGAATTATAAACTCTCTGTGTCAAAGTTCTGCTTTTTTTCCATACCCTATCTTTGATATGTCAATTTCATAAACCATTAATCAAACAATACCAACAACATGGATTGAGATCCTCTAATGTTTAACTCTCTCATGTTCTCTCATGTTAGTGATAATGTGAGATGAGACAAAATAGTAAATTATTTCCATTAATTAGTGGTGGTCCCATTTTATCATTTTCATGTTGTTGATTGGTTCAACTTGACCAACATGAGAGGATAAACTTGAGAGGATCCTCATCCCAACAACATTGTGGGCTTCTTCCAATTGAGTATATGTTTGTGTAAAAAGATATATGGTACATTGGTACCTAAAGAACATGCCACACAGTAAAAAAAACTAAAAGTATAATTATGTGCTATAGTAAGAAATATATTTGGGTCGGAAATTGTCACGGGTATATTATGGTTAAATTACATACATTTGAGTGAAAGACTATTCGGAAAACCTGAACATGAACAAAGAAAAATATTTGGCTTGGATTGTACATTTAACATTTTTTTCAATTTTATGTTTTGGTATTTTGGCCCAAAAGGGGCTGGTATACATGACGGTCCATGGTAAATGTGTATGCAAACATCATTTTCCAAAGAAAACTATGACATTATAGGGATGGCTGATAAGAAAATCATGTAATGCAATTCGTAAGTAATACTTCAAAGAGGAATTAAGGTGCACGTTGAAACGATTTTTCTTTATATTTTTCAGTAATTTTATGATGTGATGCTAGATACTCGTACAATTGTATAACAAAAAGGAAGATACTAATATCTCATCTAGATATGTTTTGGTACTTCTTGTGTTTAAGTATTTAATGACAACCTAATGGTACACATCTTATCTTATTCGTGTTATGAAAAGTAAATTATGACTTAATACATATAAATATATTTCACTTGCCTTGTGTATGTACAACCATGCTATATAGTCATTATGAGATGATATAATAGATGAAAAACCAATAAGTAGAAGACTGTTGCAAAGAAGCATTTGTAAAGGAAGATGATAAGTTTTTGTATCAGAAAGTTTTACTCAGCTCTTTGAATAGATCACCCTTGCTTTCATTTGTTTATATTAGTTTTTCTAATATTGAGAATGTAAAACTGTTTAATACAACAAATACTGTTTTGTACAAATCAGATTTTGTTGTGCACAGATCGACTCTATTTGTAAATATGAATATGGCAACAAGAAAGGCTAAGAATTTGCATTAGAAGTTGCATCTGCTTTCTTTTGAAATTATGTAGTGCTACAAACTTTGATTAGTATCAAATTATATATTTATATATTCAAACATATTCGTCTCGGAAAATAATAAATGAGGTTTGAAGTGTTGAACACTATAATCAGTTTATAAATTATTTTGCTCTGATAAGACCACACGGTGTAGTAACGCATCGTGCAAGTGAATCCTACATGGTAGCTCGTTGGTTTCAAGTTACTGCACCCCAACGTGAGTTAGTTGGTTCGCATTGGTGGCTTCGTTGGTTAACCAACGAGGCGCTGGTTTGTGTTTCTTTTCTTTTTTTAAAAAAAATAGTTTGCATTTTAATTGGCTATGGTGGGTCTCACAAGTGTAAGTTAGATGCGAGTTACTGAAGAGAGTGGTTTTTTGTAATCAATAACAAAAACAATACCAAAAACACAGATCTTGCACTCAACCACCCCCCTCTTTTTGCTATTTTATTAATGAATGAATACAAGAAGACTAATCCCCAAACAGGTGTTAGCGAGACAAATACAAAAGACAACGATTAGTCCTCACTAGGTGGATCCCAATCAACCTCACTACAAATCACTCAACACTCAGAATTTAGCAAGATCAAATAAAGAGATTGATCTTGCTCTATAACAAAACTAAAACAGATGATATCAAGAACAAATAGACTAGACAATACTGATAGACAGAGAGAGCTCAAAGAGAAAACACACAGAGATTATAAAACCCTAGCTCGGGTTATGAGCTTATATAGACACATGTTTACTTTTAGCCCCTGAACTCTGCTGACTTGATAGAATATGCTGAAACTTGCATCTTTCAGCTTTTGACACCTTTAGTCCTTCACATTGAGTTTGACCATCATTTGACTTTAATCCTTGAACACCCTCCTTCAAACTAAATGTGAAATTCTTCTTGCTAAAGGCCTTGCCAGATAATATTCTTGCAAACATATCAAACATACCCAACTTTTCACAAAACAACTTTTGTTGCTCAATACCAAGACACTTGGTAAAAATGTCAACAACTTGTAAATCTATATGGATCTTAACAATTTTAATAACACGTGCTGCAACCTTTTCTCTAACAAAATGCACATCATTCTCAAAGTGTTAAGACTTTTCATGAAAAACAGGATTTGCAGCAAGTTGAATTGCAGAACTGTTGTCATAATGCAAATCCACATGAAACATACTAGATAAACCAAGACTGTGTAACAAGTTTTCCAACCAAACCGTCTCACAAGTAGCATAAGCCATACTTCTATATTCAGCCTCAGTAGAACTCCTGGAAAGAGTAGCTTGTGTTACACCCCGCCTAGGCGGAAACACGAGGCGTAACATCATGGATATCATCACAACACAATGGTGTCAACCATAAAGAGAACTAAATGAAATAGATAAACAAATGAGACACAATGTGACATGACAATATCTAACACAAGATAAAGGAGTCTTGCATTACGATAACAAAGTCATACAACAAGAAAACATAATCCAAAAGACTAAACAAGATCAACAAACATCCAGCATCAAACAATTCAAATGACATAAATAAAATCTCTAGGAGAATGACTTCGTATGCAAGCCTACGGTCTCACTAGCCACTCATCCTAACCTCAACATCCTCAAGATGATTACCTAAAAATGATGCTTAAAAACGTCAACATAAAGTTGGTGAGAGTCATAGGTTTAATACACGAAAATCAAATCCAATTGTAAATTACTATGATAATAAAGAAAACATTGCAGGACAATAAATGAACTATCATACATGCTAACATGCAAATCCAATCAATCACACAAATAACCGGCAAACGACTACAAGACGTCTCATATCGTACCAAGGTCCCTGTAGTTACCCTCTTAGCCCAGGACAAGGATACTCTCAAAGTAACTCTCCTGCCCGCTAGGCCACAATACCATCCACTAAACAGGCCATGGATACCCGCAGGTGATCCCCCCTGACTTAGTTCATAATTCTCAATATCACATCACAAAACATGTAGCACACAACATACAATAGTCACGTATAGTCCATGCATCTTTGACAACACATTATCACAGTAATCAAAACATTTCCAAACACTTTGCATCATTTCCACCCCAATAAATCATAAGAAAAGAGGGGATATGAAACTCACCTGAATGCTCAAACGTAGCTTCCAAATCTCAACACGCAACTATACAAATAAATAAACACGGTTACACGCGACCAAGATAAAAGCTCTAGTCCATGTAACACACATATGATGGATGTCTAAGGGTTTAGTTAACCATCATGGGTCACCCCGACACCATGCCCAACCTTAACCATCTCATTAACACTTTACACTAGCTACTTTCAATTAACTCAGAATTGCAGAGTTTTAATGTCTCTTTACGTACCCAAAACCCTCACTTAATGACCTTTATAAATTATAGCAATATCATCTATGTTCCTTTATGTGTTCTCTAACCACCATTGGATTTCCAAAAGCCATTTACATGCACAAGTACTCCTAAGAAAATCAAACTTCAAAACAGTCCCAATTCGGATCTGATTGCATACTAAAAAGTTTAGACTTATTAACCATACTTAGACATGCTTTTAGAGGCTAATTTTTACAGGATTATCCATAGACATATGAAAATTAACTACTGTAGAAGGACTAAGCTTAATTTTCATTTTTAAGTATAGGTTTTACCCTCACAAACATGACCTAAATCTGACCCGTATTTACTGATTTGATAACTTTTAGTGTAACCAACATTTGAATGACTTCCCGACCTTAAAAACTTTCGAGGCCGGATTTTCTAGAAAGTAGACTCGTTTGGATTATTCATAGGCTCAAGAAACATATCAATATTCGTTTTTATCATCAAGATATCAGTCGTTGAACACGACCCAAAATTCTGCTCAAACCTAAATCAAGATCTAACGCAAATCTAACCCTAACATTAGCATCAATATAACCCTAATCAAACCCTATTCATTATAACATGATCACATATCATTAATTACAGATTTAATAAAACCCTAATGATCCATCATATTAGTTATTACATGGTTTAATAATGATTAACTTACAAAGGGTTATGATCTATACCTTAATTCTTCAAATCTTGAACACAAAGTCACCTCCTTTGTTCGGCCGAATACCACACAAGGGGAAAGAAAAATTGTTTTAGGGTTTTTATAAATTGTATATTTATAATTAAGATAAATACCTAATTATAGTTTTAGTAGAATTAGGCTTTCTTTATCTCTTTTTTTTGTTCCAAACCGACCCAAACAACATCCCTTATATAAAAAATAATTTTTTTTTATTTTTTTCTTTTAAATTTCGTGACCTCCCCCTCCTATATATATATATTTAAGATAAAACAATTACACTACTTATTAATATTTTCCCAACTAAATTTTATTTATTACCTCATAACTAAATTATAAAACCTTAATTCACTAATTAATCTCATCCCGAAATTAACGATTCATACTTCATTAATTTAATAAATCTTTTTGCATAAAAACTCCATACTAAACTTTCTATTTATAATTTTCATTTTACTAACATACTTTCTATTTTTAGTAAGTTTGCTACAAACTTCTATATTTTACTCACATGCTTCTTTTCTAATAACTTACAATTCTTATAACCGCTTAACTCTTAAAAACCAAGAATTGACGTAGCAATGCATGCAACACGTCTTCCATTTCCATTATCACCACACGTAAACAAATGGAATACTTAACACCAGACTCATATGCACACAAAGTAAGATAATCATTTACCTCTAAAATGACATCATGCACATATGTAAACCACTTCAACATACATATAGAACACATAGAATGCAAGAAACATACAAAATGGATACTTAGCCATTTCTAAAGGTATAAACTAACCTGCTCAAATCACGGTTGTCATAGTATCCCCTCCTTATGGAAATCTTGTCCCGAGATTTAACTAGTTGGTTCAACAACACGATCAACAAATAACTAAGGATACTTTGACTTCATATAGACTTCGCGTTCCCAAGTGAACTCGGGCCCACACTTTGAATTCCAATGAACTTTCACAAGTGGTATTCTACTACGTTTCAATCTCTTAACCTCACGATCCATAATTTCTATAGGTTCCTCAACAGAACATAAAGTCTTGTCGATTTTGATTTCATTCAACGACACATGCAAATTAGCATCCGCCAGACACTTCTTCATATTTAACACATGAAAAGTGTCATGCACGCTATTCAACTCCTCAGGTAACCTCAACCTATAAGCTACAAGGCCAATCCTTTCAAGGATCTCAAACGGTCCTACATATCTCGGTGCTAACTTACCCTTCTTTCCAAAACGCACTACGCCCTTCCAAGGCGTCACCTTTAACAATACACGATCTCCCACCTCAAACTCTAACGGCTTATGCCTATAATCAACATAGCTCTTTTGGCGATCTCTCTCCATTTTGGGCTTTTCCTTTACCAACACTACCTTATCAATCGTTTCTTGTACTAACTCAAGTCCAGTCAAACTACTCTCTAATCTCTGCCCATAGAACAGGCGACCTACATTTCCTTCCATACAAAGCTTTAAACGGAGCACACCGAATGCTCAAATAATAACTACCATCAAAATTGATAACACATGACCTCATTATATCTTCCAAAGTCTGAATCATACGTTCACTTTGTCCATCCGCTTGAGGATGCTAAGCAGTACTCAAATCCAATCGCGTCTCTAACACTTTCTGCAGCGTCTGCCAAAACCATGAGGTAAATCATCCATCACAATCTGAGTTGATCGTCACCAGAATTCCATTTCTTGCTATTATCTTATCAATATAAATCCTTGCCAACTTCACATCTTGAAATCTTCTTGTATAGCTAGTAAATGAGCTAACTTGGTCAGTCTATTGACCATCACCCAATTCACATCATACTCACTACTTTGACCTTGGCAATTTAGTGATAAAATCCATGGTGATTCTATCTCATTTTCACTCAAGTATCTCAGGCTGTTGCAGCAAACCAAAAGTCTTTGACATTGCAGCCTTCACCTCTTAAACAAATCCGACAATTGCTAACATAGGTAGCTATATCCTTCCCTATTCATAGCCACCAATACATGTCTCCAAGGTTATAGTACTTCTTATCCGCTCCCGGATGTACCAAGTACCTTGATGCATGGGCCTCATCCATTTCACTTCCTACCAATGGAACCTAAATACGATCCATAAAATAAAAAATCTCGTCTTCTTTCCTTTCCATCTGTTGATCTAAACCATGTAGTCTTTCTGCGAATATGTTCTCTTGCTTGAACGCCTCACTTTGGGCCCCCATACTGAATGGTCATAGCCATCGCTCGAACACGTCTAGGTTTCACTCGTTCCTTCCTACTTAACGCATCAGTCACCACATTTGCCTTACCTGGATGGTAGCGAATTTCATACTCATACTCACTATACAATTTAATCCATAAAGTACTAACCATCATCTGCCCTCTTTCCATTTGTTGGTCCATGTCATATAGCATTTCTGTTGGCGCGTTCTCTACCTTGGGCGTCTCACTTGAAGTAGCCAATATCTTGTCCTTAACAACTGACTAGATAGTCATGGACATTGCTCTTACTCGTCTTAGTTTCACCCTCCCTTTCTACTCAACGCATCAACCACTACATTTGATTTATCGAAGCGTCATACAAATCATTCTTCAAAGTCTGGAAAGCCTCTTCTCGTTTTGCGCCCCACTCATACTTCTGATTCTTCTCAGTTAGGGAAGTAAGGGGTTTAACAATCTTAGAAAAGTTTGCGATGAAACGTAGGTAGGAAACCTGCCAATCCTAAGAATAATCATATCTCGGATGGTGCCTTAGGTACTTCCTAATTCTTCACTGCCTCACTCTTACTTCGGTCCATGTGAATACGCTATGGTTGACTACGTGACCTAAGAATTACACTTCTTTCAACCAAAACTCACACTTAGAAAACTTAGCATACAACTTCTCCCTCCTCAATAATTCCAACCCTAACTTTAAATGAACTTCATGCTCCTCTTCTTAACAAACGATACTGGTGCTCCCCACGAAAAATGACTAGGTCGTATGAAACCTTTGTCTTGCAACTCTTGAAGTTGTTCAGACCATTCTTGCATTTCTGAGGGTGCTAGACGATATGGGGACTTCGCGACTGGCGTCGCTCCAGGAACTAAATCTATACAGAACTCAATTTGTCATTGCGGCGGTCATCGATAAGTCTTTCGGAACATATCAATAAAATCTCGTACGACAGAAGTATCACTCACTTTTGGTTCACCTACCTTCGTGTTCAATAAGGTTTTCGCGACTCCCTGAGTACATTCACCTTGAACCTGAAGTATCTCGTCACCTTCTAACGATATCCTAACCACCTTCTCATGACATACTATCAGAACTTCCTCTTGGATAACCAATCCATTCCCACAATCACATAAAAGCTTCCATGACTCAACGGTATCAACGAACTCCAAGGGTTACAAACAATCGAATAGGATAACAAACGAATATCGAGTCAAAGGCTAGAATACATATAGGGGATTTCACATAGGGTTAATACACAAATATGTTTCTAAAGTTTTACAAAATGTTCACCTAAGTTACTAAAGTTTTTTCCATTACAAAAAGTGTTAGGATCACATAATTGGACCCGAACAAAGAAGCTTTGGTCACTCGAAGATGCAAGACAAAAGTCTAGCTCGAAAGACAATGTTAATTGATGTTTATTATGTATACGGGGCCAAGATGTAAAAAGCCCAAAAAGAAAGCCCTCAAAGGCAAATCCTAGTTAGTATAAATACACCTAGTTTAGTCAAAATTAGGTTAGCTACTTCATTATCATTTTTCATCTTAAGGGTTTGTAGCAACTTTTGTTTCATTTTCAATCAAAAAGTTCTTTAATGTTTAATCTTTCTTTTTGCCATTGATCTTGTGATTTCATCCATGGAATGATCTAGGGATCCTACAATTGGTATCAAGAGCCTACAAGATTGATGTATTGATTTGGTTTGTATTTTTTTTGTTATTGATTTCGAAAAAAAAAGAGAAGGTTTAGATTGTTTTTGATTATTTGTTTGTTTTTTGATTCTTGATTCATAGATGGTTTATGTTTAATCTAATATCACTCAAACCATCTTGTTAGCAATCAACGATCTCGTGATTTTTTTTTGTTCTTTCTTTTTGGTTCGAAAAGTAAAAAAAAAAAAGTGGGGATCGAACGAGTTCAAGTCGTCACGCACCGAACGAGTGTATTCTTAGGAGGATCGAACTAGTGGAATTCAAGGTTGGATCGAACGAGTTCAAGTCTTTAAGGATCGAACGAGGTTAGTCTTTGGGGATCGAACTAGGAGGATCGAACAAGAGATCTAGTGGGGATCGAACTAGGAGGATCGAACAAGAGATCTAGTGGGGATCGAACTAGGAGGATCGAACAAGAGATCTAGTGGGGATCGAACTAGGAGGATCGAACAAGAGATCTAGTGGGGATCGAATGAGAGGATCGAACAATCCAATCGAACGAGTGGATCGAACGAGACGTTCGAACGAGACAATCGAACAAGACAACCGATCGAACAAGTTGATCGAACAAATGAACCGAACTAGCAACTTTTGAATCGAACTAAAACAAACTCATACACAAATTAAAACAAATCATCAATCACTTACGATCAGATCATTAATAAACAAACTTATAGTCTCATGTAGACTTTAAACATGCTAGACTTGAATCGTTAGTAAATGAAGACTTGTGCTAATCTCAAGTAGATTTTAAATATGCCGAGTTGGATTTTATATAGGCTAAGTATTTGCGAATTTCTTTTGCAAAGATCGAGAAATGATAGTGTTATTTATAAGTCATGACATAAACATAGAGTAGTTGGTTCTCTTTCAAGCTCATAAGTGTTAATTGTGGTTTTTTCTCCCATTAGCTTGTTCACCTTTATAATAGATATGTTAATAAATAGAGTGATGTCGGTTTTTTTGGTTAATAATTAGCAAATATGAAGTTTTTCATTATTTCCTTTGTGATTAGGGATGAGTAACACATCAGTAATACTTAATTTGGCATACTATATGAATCACATTAATAATTATTTTGCTGATTCCTTAAAGAGCCTTATGGTATATGGGATAAGTAAAAATTCAATAATAACCGAGACGATAAAATTTGTTTTGAATCTTGCCGCTCAACAAACCGATGTTACAGCCTTCTAAAAGGTCGAGGAAGTTACCGAAGTCGAAATATGTTTGCTACATCTTGTCAGTGGCGTGGCCGATGTTGTAGCCTTCTAAAGGACTGAGGTTTAATAATGTTGCTTAATTTTTGTCTTATTTTGTTTTCCTCAAAGAGCCTTAGGGTATATGGTGCAAATAAGATTGGTCCATTTCATGTCTTAAAGAGCCTTCGGGTATATGACATGAATGGTATCTTGCTTAAGTAGCCTAATAAAAGCCAAATTTTGGTTGCCTCGATGTGGACTTTATTCTTGATGACATTTGATCTTTTGAAAAGGCTAGAGCTAAATTATTACGTTCTTAACCTTTACAGCTTTAATTTTTGGAAATTAATTAAGTTATCGAACAAAAGTCTTAAAGAGCCTTCGGGTATATGACTTAAGTAAAATCTTGAGATACAAAAGTAGGATTTGCGGGAGGAAAAGTAAGTACACATTTAGTATTTATCAAAATCACATAATAAATAGGGTAAAAACTATAACAGATGTCAAAGACGAAACAGTATGTATATTTTCAACTTCTTACAAATAAATAAGCCATAGTATAGTTGCACACCAGAAGTAGCAACTTTTTACTTGAAAAGTCAAAATTTTCATATATTTGATACTTGTTGGCTAAAGTTTCTAGCTTCCATTATTTATGTTATTATTTTTTTTCAGGGCCAAATATGTTGGCGACTTGCAATCACTATCTTGGATGACAATGGCTTTAGGGGGAATCTGTGGGAGTTTGTTTGGAGGATATGTGTTGGGAATTATATTTTGAGTTGATAAGATAAAACACGAATGAAATAAGATGGAAACATAAAGGACCAAAGTTGTAGTCAAAGAATACTACAAAAGATAAGAATTGAAAGATTTGTTCAAAGATAATTATTGAATAACTAATTGATTTTATCATTATTAGTTTCAATGTAAACCTTGACTCCTTACACTATAAAAGAAGGTCTAAGGTATGTAGTTTACATCCATCCATAGAATAGAATAGCAGATTTCTCAATGAGAGTCTAGCAAAAGCGTGTGTGTGTACACGTTTAGTGGTAGTAGTAGTTAGTATATTAGATAGTAATTGTAGTCTCATTTATTCTGATCAAATATAATGAAGGCTTCAATGTTCGGTTAAAACCTTGTTTGGTAATATTGTGTTTCTATTATTTCCGCTGTGCATATCAATGTTACCTGTAAAACTAATCCTAGATGGGCTAAACGATTCTCAACACTTAAGCCTTGTTACTCCATCCTCAGTGATTGAAGGCCAAACGAGTGGTCCTTTTTCAACAGAGGCAAGAATCATTCTTCCATGAGGTCTATTCAACATATACAGTTCCATTCGACTCTTCCAAGAATCATACAAGTGTTTTTCAAGCATTGGTGGTTTGTTGTCTCCTCCTGAAAGAAGTGACTTATCGGCAAGAGTCGTCATTGTGGTATCAAAAAGATTACAAATTGATCGATCGGTGGTAGAAAGAAATTATGTTTGGTTATGTGATTGTTGAGTCTTGAAATAAAACTACTTAGGATTTTACAATTCTTGACAAAACCGGGAAAACAAATTAATGTTTCACGGGATTTTACAAGTCAAAAAAAATAACCGTATAATTTAGAAATTTGAGTTAGTGTGTCCTAAATGGAATTGACTAGTTCGGTTGACAAAGAAAGTATCTAGTTCGGTTCTGCTTGTTCGGTTAACTAGTTCGGTTCCAACAGACAAACTAGTTCGGTTCCAAATTAAGTGAACCTTGTTCGGTTCTCAATGAAAATCTAGTTTGGTTCCAAATGAAAACAGCTAGTTCGGTCCTTCTAGTTCGGTTCCAAATGAAAATCTAGTTCGGTTCTTCTAGTTCAGTTCCAAATAAAAACAGCTAGTTCGGTTCCAACTAGAGTGACTAGTTCGGCTTACTCGTTCGGCTTACTCGAATTTAGCTCGTTCGGTTCAAACTAAGAGTTATCTCGTTCGGCTACCTTGTTCGGTTAATCTCGTTCGGTTCCAACTACTACGAAACTCAAATTTTCAAAACTCAAAAAGACATATTTTTGAATGGTTTGTAGCAAAAATTCTTGTACAACTAGTGTTACTAACCCTATAGGAACAATAAAAATGAAAACTTTAAGGTTTTTAAGCCAAAAAAATTTGAATCACTATTTTGCTCTTTGTAAAGGTTTTTTAACACAAATCAAACACAAAAACTAAACACACCACTCCATGGCTCTGATACCAATTGTAGGATGCAAGTAATCTTATGATATTAAGACAAGAACTAGAGAGAGAGTGGGTTGAATAATTTTAAAGAGTGAAAGTAACATGGAATGGATGAATTGTATTATGTGTGAAAATATGGAAAATGAAAACAACCAACCCCTCTCCAAGGCTAGGAGGGGGCTTATATACTACATGGATGGCCGGCCCATGGGCTATGATGGGCTTCCCATGGGCCTTGGGTCAGACTAGATTACTAATCTAATCATTTCACTAACTACGAGCTAAGACTATTACAACTTGGAAGTGACCGACACTTTTTGTGTTTCCAACAAGTTTGTTTTACAATTCCAAAGCCCTTAAGCTTGTTTAAATTAAGCTAAAAGTTGGTTAAAAACTGTTAGATTTAGTACTCGTAGTTTAAAAGTTAGTGTTGGTAGTTGTTTAGGTTTTAAGAGATCTATAGTTGAAAATCTTGCTCAATATGTGTTAAAACATGTTTAAGGAATGTATTTCAAGCTTATGGAAGCTTGTCACTAGTTTTTGAAAGCTACTTAGAGCCAAAAAGCTCATAAGCTTTTGTGTGAATAGGTTGCTCAAGTTTCTGTGACCTGACAACTGCACAAGCTCTTAGAGAGCTTATTTGTGGCCAAAAAGCCACAAGCCTCTTGTTCTACTTGTCCTTATAAGCTGTTTAAGGTGTTTTTAAGTTTGTGGTAAGATTTGAAAACTTTTGAGCCCCAAATAGCTCAAACAGTTTGTGTGAACAAAGCTATAAAATCTTTGTTAAGTTTCTGTGACCAGCTTTTTATAAGCCCTTTTTAGAGTTTATTTAAGCTTAAAAAGCTAAAGTGCCTTTATTAAAAATCATCACCATAAGCTGTTGTTCAATTCTGTGTAAAAAGTTAAAAAAAAGCAAAAGGGGAAGTTGAGGGTGAGCAGGACTCAAACCCTCAACCTCAACCCATTTCAACCCTTTTACACACACCATTCCGCTGCGCCCTTGGGACTTTTTCATTATAGTCCCAAGGTGTTTGGTATTTAAGGCGATTTTTAGCCCATAAGCCCATAAGCCCGTTTAGCTTATTTCTGGCTTATTAGATTAGCCATTTTTCTCCCTTTTATTTTTCTTGCATCCAGCATAGTCTTAGCTACTTTTTGTAATTTTTTCATATTTTTCCTATTTTGTTTACTATTTTTAATCATTTTTTCTTTTTAAATCAGTTTTTAAATCATAATAAATAAATTAAAAGTCAAAAAAATATAATTTTTTTTAGAAAATTTTCTTTTATCATATTGCACCTAGGAAAATTAATTTTGCATCCGTAAGGTTAAAATTTCAAATTTTCAAATTTTAAAGAACGGGATTCGGGTCCCGTTCTCGTTTTTAGCTTTTAATCACTTTTAGCTTTCGTTTTTAGTTTTTCTTTAATCGTTTTTGCATTTTAATCATAGAATTTGAAAAACCAAATCCAAAAATCCTTAATCCATTCAAACGCGCGATTATCAAACCGTCTCGACTTTCCAATTCAATTCTCGTTGGGGATAAACGACCAAGGAATATCATTCTACTTCCGGTTTCTTTGATTTTCTTGATAATTATCCTTATTATATATTTATAAGTATTTATATGTATTAAAAAGGTTAATTTATCAAAATCAATTTTTGGCGCCGCTGCCGGGGAGGAGTGTAAGCGTTAGTCATTCCGAAGTTTGACAATTAGTGCTTTGAAGATCATTCCTTGTGAAGTTATTTTTGTTATTAAAAATATAAAAATACAAAAATATTTTTCATTTTCTTTTTAGTATAAATATCAAAAAACAAGAAAAACCAAAAACATAAAAACATTGTCCATAAAAAGAAATAAAAATCACAAGTTGGTAAAAGAACACCATCAAAATAATACTTTCAATTAAAGTATTATCATTAATAAGTTCCCGAACCAAAGAATCAAAAACTTGCCTTTTGTATCACTTGCGAGGTACGGTTCAACTTTGAAAGAAAAACAAACTCAAAGAGGGGTATAAGGCGGGTTGTTCCCAGGAACTACGACCCTAAAGGAAAAAGGTTTTTAATAGCTTCGCGCTTTCCTACTCCTTCGCTCCTTTGTGTATTTTTCTTTTCGAAGAGTTACCGAGAAGCTTGTTGATTATTAGGTTTTAGTTGTCTTATCTCGTTGTCCGTTATTAAAATAAATTGTGGATTCATTGTTGATAAACCAAAAAGAACCAAAAAAATTAGTGTAAAATTTCTTTTTATATTTTAGTGCATGCGCATTCTTTCTCAATCCCGTGATTCTAACCGTCAACAAGAAGTCCCACCGACTTTTGTTGAACCATTTAATCTTGTGGAACCAATTGAAAATCCAGCTCCTCCCGTAGTCACGATGGTCGATAATCGTACTATGGCGCAATAGCTCGAAGCACCCACCGAGGGTTACGAGGATGCCATCGTTGTTCCTGTGATCACCGCGGACAACTTTGAGCTTAAGCACGGGTTGCTTACTCTTGTTCAAAACAAACAATTTTTTGGACATAACAAAGAAGACCCTCATGCTCACATTCGATATTTCAACAAGATCACTTCTACGATGAAGTTCCCGAACGTCCCGAGTACGTCGGTTAAGCTTATGCTATTTCCATTTTCCCTCGAGGGGGCCGCCCGGATTTGGCTTGAGAAAGAACCCCCTCGATCGATTCTAACATGGGATGATCTTGTTTCGAAATTCATCAACAAATTTTTCCCTCCCACCAAGACAACAAATCTTCGAAATGAAATTACGAGATTTCAACAAAGATTTGATGAATCGTTTTATGAGGCATGGGACCGATTCAACGATCTTCTTCGGGCATGTCCACATCACGGATTTTCTGAATTACATCAACTCGATACATTCTATAACGCCTTAAACTCTAATGATCAAGATTCGTTGAATTCCGCCGCGGGTGGTAATTTTTTGGATAAGATGCCTCGAGATTGCCTAAGAATCATCGAGAGCAAATCCAAAGTTCGTAATTCACGTAACAAACCGGTTGTTGCCAAAGTGGGTACGAGCACTTCCACCTCCGGTATCTCACCCGATGTAGCCACTCTTACCACCGATGTTGCCGAACTCAAAGATGTGATGAAAACTTTGATTCTCGATAAACAAAAATCCCAAGCTCCCGTGACCGTAAAGGCGGTCGAGAAAAAATGTGTAACTTGCGGTGGTGCTCATTCTTACCGAAATTGTCCCGCCACCGATGGCAACATTTATCATGACAATATTCAAGAATATGTTTCTCAAGCCGCCGCGGCTAATTTTAATCAAGGAAAATCGGTTACCGTCCCCAGATTGGTAATCAAATTCGACCTCTCGGTTTTCCTCCCGTTCAAAACAATCAAGGAAATAATCAAAACCGTTACAACCAAGGAAATAATTACAACCAAGGACAAATTTATCAACCCCCGGTTAATCAACCCCCAGCTTACCAAGCTCTGGCTCCTCAAACACAAGGTGTGACAAAGACCGATTTTGAAAGCTACGTCAAAGCTAATGATGCGGTTATGAGAAACATGAAAGACCAAAACCAAAACATGTAAAATCAAATGTCCAATATAACGGACTTGCTCAACAAAATCATGAATTCCAATACCGCATCTACCTCGGGTTCAGGAACTCTTCCTAGTAAAACCGTTACTAACCCGAGGGAAGATTTGAAAGGTATCACCACCCGAAGTAGTGTTGCTTATCAAGGACCCACAATTCCTACTACTTCCTCTTCTCCTTCTAAAGTAGTGGAACGTGAAACCGAGGTTACAAAGGACACGGTGCCTCCTACTAATAACGGAAGTACCAAAGACGTCCAACCTCCGGTTGTCCAAGTTCAACCTCATGTACCAAATTCTGAGCCCGTTGTTGCTCCCGTTAGTGCTCCGATGCCTAACCCGAAACCGTCAATTCCGTATCCTTCAAGGCGTAATGATGAAAGGCGCCGTGAAAAAGCTAACGACCAAATTGAGAAATTCTATGAAATCTTTAAAGATTTGAGTTTCGAAATTAGCTTAACGGATGCTTTGATTCTTATGCCTAAATTTGCCTCGACTCTTAAAGCCTTAATCGGAAACAAAGAAAAGTTAAGTGAAATGGCTAGAACTCCGTTGAATGAGCATTGCTCGGCGGTCATCCTCAACAAGTTACCCGAAAAACTTGGAGACCCCGGCAAATTCCTCATACCGTGTGATTTTCCCGGAATGGATGAGTGCTTAGCCTTGGCCGATCTTGGCGCTAGCATAAATCTCATGCCATTATCCGTGTGGAAAAGACTTTCTCTTCCGGAACTCACTCCTACTTGTATGACTCTTGAACTTGCGGACCGAACGATTTCTCAACCAATCGGTATCGCCGAAGATGTCTACGTAAAAGTAGGAAAGTTCCAATTCCTGGCCGACTTCGTAGTCGTAGACTTTGATGCCGATCCCCGAGTTCCCCTAATTCTCGGGAGATCCTTCTTAAAGACCAGACGTGCCTTGATTGATGTTTACAAAGGAGAACTAACACTTCATGTTGGAAAAGAAGCCGTAACATTCAATCTTGATCAAACTTCGAGGTACTCCTCTAATTACGATGATATGACGGCGAACCGAATCGACGTCATTGAAATAGCTTGTGAGGAGTATTCTCAAGAAGTTCTCGGTTTCGCCGATTTGATCACGAGTGGCAATCCCACTCCTTACTATGACCCGATCGTTTCAACCTCTTCTCCGACTCTCACTCCCTTAGGGGATTGTGATTTGATTCTTCTTGAGGAAGCCGATGCTTTCCTCACTCTTGAAGATGATCCAACTTCACCGAAAGTTGATGACTCTTACTATGACTCAGAGGGGGATATTCTTCTTCTTGAAGCAATTCTTAATAGTGATCCTTCACCACCCCCTCCCAACCAAGGAAATTATTTGCCAGAAATTCGAAAAGAACTTAAAGTTTGTGAAGCTAAAATTGACAAATCTTTAATTGATGAACCTCCCGAGGTCGAACTCAAGGACTTACCTCCTCATCTCGAATACGCATTTTTGGAGGGTGACGACAAGTTGCCCGTCATAATTGCTAAAGACTTGAGTGTCGAGGAAAAAGCCGCTCTCATAAAGGTTTTGAAGTCACGCAAGCGAGCCATCGCTTGGAAACTTTCCGACATCAAGGGTATTAACCCAGAATTTTGTACTCACAAGATTCTTATGGAAGATGACTACAAACCAGCGGTCCAACACCAAAGACGGGTGAATCCAAAGATCCACGATGTCATCAAAAAGGAGGTTGAAAAACTTCTTGATGCCGGATTAATTTACCCGATCTCGGATAGTCCTTGGGTAAGCCCCGTACATTGCGTACCGAAAAAGGGTGGTTTTACCGTTGTCACAAATGATGAAAATGAATTGATCCCGACTCGATTGGTTACGGGGTGGCGTGTATGCATTGACTACCGTAAGTTAAATGAAGCCACCCGTAAAGACCATTTTCCACTTCCCTTTATGGATCAAATGCTCGAGAGATTAGCGGGAAACGATTACTATTGTTTTCTCGATGGTTTCTCGGGTTACTTTCAAATTCCCATCGATCCTAAAGATCAAGAAAAGACAACATTCACGTGTCCTTATGGAACGTTCGCCTATCGTCGCATGCCTTTCGGCTTATGCAATGCACCGGGCACGTTCCAGAGGTGTATGATGGCTATCTTTCATGATATGATTGAAAAGACGATGGAAGTCTTTATGGATGACTTTTCGGTCTTTGGGAATTCTTTCGAAAATTGCCTCTCTCGTTTGGACAAGATGCTTCAAAGGTGCGAAGACACCAATCTTTGTCTAAATTGGGAGAAAAGTCATTTCATGGTCAAGGAAGGAATTGTCCTTGGCCATAAGATTTCCAAAAATGGGATTGAGGTCGATAAAGCCAAAGTCGATGTGATTGCTAAATTACCTCATCCCACCACCGTCAAGGGTGTTCGGAGTTTTCTCGGTCATGCCGGTTTCTACCGACGGTTCATTAAGGATTTTTCCAAAATTTCCCGACCGATGACTCATCTCCTTGAGAAAAATACTCCGTTCATCTTCTCAAATGAATGTATTCAAGCTTTTAATACATTAAAGAAAAAACTTACTGAAGCTCCAATCTTGATTGCCCCAGACTGGGATTTGCCCTTTGAGCTTATGTGCGATGCAAGCGACTTTGCCATAGGTGCGGTCTTGGGGCAACGTCATGAGAAACACTTTAAGCCTATACACTATGCTAGCAAAACAATGAACGAGGCGGAATCGCATTACACCACAACGGAGAAAGAAGAAATGTTAGATGTGGTGTATGGCCTTCGGAAAAATTCATAAGTCTTACCCTTTCCCCCCATCTTACAAAAATCAGTCGTGTTATTCGGATCACTCCGCCCTAAAATATCTCTTTGCTAAAAAAGTTTCCAAGGCGAGATTGCTCCGGTGGGTCCTCCTCCTTCAAGAGTTCGATTTCAACGTAATTGACACAAAAGGAGCCGAGAACCTCATGGCAGATCATCTTTCCCGATTATAAAATCCTTATGAAAATGTGCTTGACCCAAAGGAAGTAAATGAAAAGTTTCCTCTCGAGACACTCCATATGGTGACTTGTCGTGGTGACTCAAGTACCCCGTGGTTTGCAGATTATGCAAATTACCACGCGGGGAAATTTCATTGTTAATAGGGGATGTGTCCCAGCAGAAAAAACAGTTTTTTTCAAGATGTTAAACACTCCCCCCACTTTGGTGACGACCCTTCTTGTTCAAAATATGTGCAGATCAAGTGATCCGGCGGTGAAAAGTCGGGGACGATGGTAACAATTTCTTTAGAAAAAGAAAGTATTTTAAAATTAAAGTTAATTAAGAGTTATTTATGATCGAAAGTGTCACAAAAAGATTAGATTTATTGGCTCACTTATAAATTGTAAATGAAATATTATGATTTCGAGAAACTAATCATAGATTTCACATATAAAAAACTTTAAAAGGTTAATACTATATATACTATTTTTGGGCAAGTATCTTTGATAAAAAAGCCTCGTTTTAAGGCTTCGCTTTAGGCCTCCGAGAAGGTTGAGCCACTCCTGTGTTCATCCACGTGTTATGGAGTTAGATACTAATTGGGCTTTTCGTTAAGTTGATCAGATGTTTGCATGGTCGTGCCCAAAGTGTAGTCAAGATGATTCTTGTTACATTTGGTAATCTAGATCAATTTTAGAAACGAGAAACATTATAGTTAAATTATGAAATGACTATGATCTATATCCATTTTTAACACTGTATCTGAAACAAAAGGATGAATAAACTTAATCCATTTATACTGAGATGTTTAACGAAACTACACTCAGGTTGTTAAAAATAACTTCTAACCTAAAAATAAGTTCAGAGACTAATTTTGCCTATTATTCTTGTTTTGTAGTTTGATCTGGGCTGGGTCAGCCCATTAAGCTTTTTACAAAGACTAAAAACCCAACTATAACTTGAGGGCCTTAAACTGCCAAACCCTCAAAGTTATACACCCAAAGGACTTAATGTGCAAACCGATATATAACAATGGAGGGTTGTTTTTGCCATGCCCCAAAATTTCCATCACCACAAGGACCATATATGTAAACATATATATCATATTGAGGAACTGTTGTTGCCAATCTCCCAAACTTATACCCTGCTTCAAACAAAACAGAGCACAACCTCCTTTCCCGCCATAAACCAACCCATCCCCATCTCCATTGTTCACGCTTCCCTGTCCCCTCCTCCTCGTTTATTGTTCACCCCCAGCCAAAAACTCATTAAAACCCTTCCCCACCCCCACATGGCCTCTTGCCACCTTGGCAATCCCCAAGAACCTCATTGGACAACAAAAATCAAGGGTTTAGATCATTTACCTTGGGCTCAAAGAAAGTTTAAAGGCTAGGATTGCTTTGTGCTTTCATCTTACACAACAAACACACCCTAGTTTCTGTCTCAGCAAAGAAACACAATGGGAAGAGGACAAAAGACCAAAGAAGCCAAGACAGAGTCGTTTATATAAATAGGGTCATGTGTAAGCCAGTTGGCAAGTAGTTTTGAGTTTTAAGTAGTAGTTTTTAACCTAGTGTAATAGTTAGCTTGTTCTTTTAAAAATCTTGTAACCTGTTTTTAATTAATGCAATTTCAGTTTTAGCTTAAATTCTGTTTACCTTAATATTGTGTTAAAAAGTTACCAAAAGTTTTTCAAAAGCTCTTTTAAGCTCTCACTTAAGCATTTTATTAATCTGTTTTAAGAAAACTCTAAAGAAACTTAAGAAAATTTTTATAAAAACCAAAACAAAAATCTCCCTCAAATCACCTCAGCTTTTATGGAAGATAAGCAAACAATGGAAGTGCTTATAGACCTACTAGCTTGTCTTTTTGACAAGCTAGAGCTTGTAGATTGCTTAATTTACCCTGTTTGTGCAAGGGGCTTGTAAGTTTTCCATTTTCCATTTCTGGCTTATTTTCACTGTTCATTAGCTTATTTATGTTTATTTCCTGCTTCTTTATGTTTATCTATGCTTATGAATGCTTTTTTATTGCTTTTATGTCTTTCATTTGAGTTTTTATGCAAAACTGTCATTATTTGCTTATAAACTGCTTATTGCCTTT
>BQNB010066626.1:0-34492 GCA_026074375.1 Tanacetum coccineum
ATCTTAGAATCTAGTTTTTAGTTTTTAATCTTAAAAATAATTTAGCTAATTTTCAGTTTATTTTCAGTCCTTACAAGTTTTTACTTTCAGCTTGTAACACTTTCAAGTTTTAATGCAAGTTTGAGTTTTTTAAGTCAATTTACAACACCAGTGTTAAGTTTCTTAATCATATTGTTTTGTGTTCAAAAACATCTCACCACAGCTTACTCATAAGCTGTTTTCATTAAGTAAAGAGAAAAAGTTAAGTAGTTAAGAGAAAATCACAAATATCACTCTCAAATATACCACAGCTTATGTTATGGATGATAAGCCAGTTCTGGATGGGCTTATGGACTCTCACTAGCTTGCTTTATGCAAGCTAGAGCTTGTAGATTCATTGTTTGACCCTGTTTAGAGCAAGGGTTTTGTAAGTCTATCTCTCTTTCTCTCATTATTCTTACTTTCAGCAGAACTGCTAGTTATAAGTTAACACTGCTAGGCCATTTTAGCTTATTTAAGTGCTTAATCTTAATCATAATTGCTTATAAGTGTCTTATTTTGTTGATAGATAGTCTGTTTTTAATTAATTTGAAAGAAAAAATGATTTTGAAGGGGTATTTTCAACTAACAGTACTAACCTTAAGTTAGTTCTGCTAGTTAACTTTTGGAACAGCATTAACTTAACACTACCAGTACTAACTCCAAGTTAGTACTGCTAGTTCATTTTCTTGGATTTCAAAGGTAGCAGTACTAACTAACACTAGCAGTACTAACTCCAAGTTAGTACTGTCAGTTAAAACTGTTAGTACTGACAGGTCATTTTAGCTTATCAGCTTATTATTTCAGCTTGTTTAAGATTTCTTTAGATTTTTAGAGTAGATTAAGCTTATTTTAGTGTACTGTTTTCAGTAGAACTTATTTGTCTTTTCAAAATAATTTTAAGAGTTAATCAGTTTTAGTTTTCTAGCTTATTTATCATTATAGTCCATTCTGGTTGCTTATTCTTATGCTTAAGTGCTTATTTTGGGTAGTTAACCTCCTGTTTTAGCTTATTTGCTTATTTCCTGTTTAATTGTGTTTTGTTAAGGCTAACAGTACTAACCTTAACTTAACAGTACTAACTTATAACTAGCAGTACTAACTTTAAGTTAGTACTGGTAGTTAATACTGGTAGTACTGTTGTTAGTACTGTTGTGTTTCTCTTGTTTAATTTAGCTTAATTGCATGCTTAATTTGCTTATTTAGATTTAGATTAGCTTATTTGTCTGTCTTAAGCTAATTAGAGCTTATTTGTGCCTTTGCGTAAAAGTTTTAAGTGTTTTTGCTATTTCTAGCTTTTATGCTTATTCTAGTTTATGTTCTTGTTTAATTTTTATGTGCAATTGCTTTCAGTATTAATTCACAAGCATTCCTTGTTACATTCAAACACCAATCATCAATCGTTCTTCGATAATCCATTTCTAGCCTCGTTGGGACATAACGACCCGGGAACACTCTATACTGCTTCCGGTTTTCTTGCACTCGCGAATTCTAATCCTTTGTTGTGTGTTTATATTTATATTTACTTATTGATACATAAAAAGAGGGGTTGGTTTGCGCGAGTCAATGGTCACCCTAGCGATAGACATGGAGGAGGACCTAGCGGTACTATTTGGTGATGACGACGACTCTGGTCATGATGACTCTGAGGGGCCCGAGGGCAATGAGGAGATTTGAGAGATGGACGAGGAGTGGTTGATGGCACCCGTCACACCACCTGGAATTCCTGTGCCTCCATCAGTGACCAAGGATTTATGTACCCGCATGGGTAATCTAGAGTATGGTCATGGGCTGCTAGTGAAGAAGGTAATCATGGTGAGCGATGCTGAGGTGGCTGATAGCATTGCTATTAGGGAGATTGGTCCTAGAGTTTCTACTGTGGAGGGTCAGATGCAGGTCATGGCATCTCAGATGGTTCAGGCTGTGAGTAGACTAGAGCAGGTCGGGGTTCATGTAGAGCAGGGTCAGCAGGCTGCGACCCAAAGGGATGAGATGATTGCGGGATTGAGTCAGCAGGTATAGACTCTTCAGGCCGCCGTGCAGTATAGAGACATACAGATTCAGCAGCTACAGACTTTGGTTGCCGAGATGAGTAGCCGCGAGAGTACTTTGATGCAGTGCGTACTTGGATTGGATAGACGCCTCAATGATTTAGAGAGGAGACCTCCAGGGCCTTAGTAGTCATGTTCCTTATTGTTCTGATTTTTGGTTAGATTGTGACCATTTTGTATAGTTTACTAAACTGCTAGTACCAGTTAGTGAGGTCATGCTGTCGGGTGTATTTTATTTTTGTAAACACCGCAACCTTTTAGATATTTATGTAGGATCTGGTAGTAGACACTTAGAAATCATTATGATTGGATGTACTGGTCTTGGAACCGAAGATTATAATTCTTGGGGGAATTTTGGTTGTATGTGTATCACCCCCATTATTATTATTATGGTTATGGAAGATTATGGTTATCCTTGATTATGAGTTCTATGTGATTGTAGATGTTGTTGCCCTTGAGTGATCTTGATACTAGATTGACTCGACCCCGAGCGTTGAATGATTCCAGTTGGCAAATCCTTCACACGTGTATGTTACTTGTTTGCATAGTCCATGAGTGGGTATTGATTTTGATACTTGTCGAGACCCGTTGACCAAACTATATTAAATGATGATTTCTAAAAATGTGGACTGTTATAACGAATTCATGCGTGTGATTAACGAATGTCGTGATGTAAAAAGTGTATTGAAATTTTTTGTGTAACCTCTTTGTGTAAACAATAGTAAACGTGTATTTTAATTTCATAAACTGACCCTGTAGTGTCAAACAAATTTTCCTAAAAAAACATGTAAATGAATAAATAAATAAATAATGAGAATGAAGGATGGAATGATGCTTTCTTTTTTCTCTTTTAAAAAAATAAAAATAAAAATTTATTTTTTTTACCAAGAAAATGACTTACGCGTGTAATGTATGAAAAAGGAATGTTTTGATGAGGATGGACATGATGTCGTTTGGTCCTCAATTATGCATAACTTGATCAACTATGCATAATTTAGGAAGAACTACGCTATGTCAGGTAAATCGTCACCCTTAAAATGCTAAATAATTGGGATAAAGGTTTGGGTCAAGCTTTCGGAAGGAGAAAATATTTTTACCCCTGCTACGGATTCTTGTGCAAGTAACCTTACTCCTATTGACTGCATGGAGAGAGTCTCATGTCAGCCGTTGTGACCGAGTCGCCCCAAATGGAGAATACCAATGATATTGTTCAGAACGAGTGTGTTTAGAAATGAGCGAAGTCTAGTTCGTGGTAATATAGATAACCGAAAGTTATGGGGATAGATGATAAGGTGGTTAGATGATGAAATACCCAGAAACCGGATACCGACACTAAGAAGGGATCTTCTTGAAGTTGTAAAGTTTCTGAGGTGGGTGGAAGCCAAGGTGGTTAGTTTCAAGGTTGAAAGTAAGGAATGGAGAAGACTTCTCCTACATCAAATGTGTGTTGCTATTGATGTAGCAACCGATGGCCGTGAAGCGGACTTCTTTCCCGAAAATGGAAAGTAGTGGTAGTATAGTTGTAAACACGTATGGATCGTCGAGGATTAGAATAAGACACTAAGCAACCCCTGACTTAAGGTTAGGTGTAGTGGTCCTTACTCCTTGACGTAACGACTTAGTGTGCGCATAAGGGCAAAAATATTGGAGACTCTAGCCGAATGGCGACATCCGTTCCCATCCTGGAGGAACAATCAAAGTAGCTAACGCCTTAAGTCGAACGGTATTGAATTAGGAATGTGCGGAATTGCATCGACTTGATTAGTTGAGTCATCTAAGATTTGATGCGATGCGTTAGGACCAAGTCGACTATGCTAGTCGCGGTGCGGAAATGTTGGAGTTGGAATTGTGATCTTCGTCAAATAAGTAACGAGTCCATGATGTTTAATTGTTTTCTTGATTGTTTTCGATTTGTCTTTCGACAATATATGTTTTCTGGCAGGATTATTGCCGCCGAATTATGTGAAAAATGTGCTTTATGTGCTATGTGCTTTTGAATGATAGTAAGCATTTAGGTCGCTTTGTGTTGCCCGTGATGTGGCATAGAACGTGAGTGAATGGATATACTTACCTGGATATAGATGAAGTTTGGTTTGAGAGGTACGCAAACCCGATAGTCTATTGTTGATTAGGACTTTATCCCATAAGCATGACTATGGTTGGCTAAGACCTAGCCGTGATTAAGTCGAGATCATCACCGAGAAGCTTGGTCATCTGGCAAGCTCGGTATAATGAGAAATTTAATCGGTTGGGTATGACCCGTATGAAGAGCATATCCATTGCTAAGACTTCATAGTAAGTAAGCATGGTTGGTTCGCTAGGGCTTCATAGCAAGTGAGCGTGGTTGTTGTGCTAAGGCATGATAATGAGCGAGCGTGGTAAAGTGCCTAAGTAAAGCTAGGCCGAAATGTAAAGTCATTGTAAAATGACGAATGAGTTATCACGTGAATGAGTGATTATGTGATTTGGTGATTTTATGATTTTATGTGATAGTGCTATAATGCGTTCGATGGGGTCATGAGTACTCCAAAATTATATTCGCAACTGGTGGTGCATTGTTAAATAAGACAGAAGGGCGACGTATGTTTTGGTTTTGGTTAATGACGTATATTTTGGTTTTGGATTAGCGACGTGTATTTTGTTTTGGTTGGTGAAGTGAGCCTTATTACGTTGAAAAGATCACCAAATTTAGTCGGATTGATCTTTCATTTTGAGTTTTCTTTTAAAGAGCGACATAGTGAACTGTATCGGATAATTCTGTGGCATATTTTGTCTTTTTTTTATGAGAGCAATTGTTAATGTGTTTTGATTTTGTTGGTAGAATTACCATTTGTCTGATTGACTTTGCATCCGGAATGGTCAAAGCGAGTGAAGTGTCGTGAATTCGTTAAGTGCGAGCGTGCAAATCCAGGCGGTGACGAAGAACTCATTTCACTGCGAACGAAGTTAAGATGAGTAAGTAGAAGCGAGCACCAGGACGGCGCTCCCTTTAAGATGGGTGGAATGTAACAACCCAAGTTTTACGACGCATACGACGATCGCATATTCGACGTCATAATTATTATTTTATAAGTTTCTATGATTGAACGTCGACATGTAAAATTTTAATTTGTCGAAAATAAATATTTTCGTATTTTATTACGGATGAATTTGAGAAATTTTTATTTTTGGTCATTTCGCGAGTCAATGTTTGAGCGCGCGACCATTGAACGTTTTTAGCATCGTAATAAATTATGACGCGCCCCGTAATGTTTTATTTTTGTAAATTATATTTTTCGCGGATTATGTTGTCTTTATTCCTCGACTTGGCCAAAACCCGCGTTTTAAAGTATTAAGCATACACACAATTTATGTACAAGATACATTAAGGTTTAACAAAGGTTTATAAATAAAATTTGACAAAAAAACAAAAACAAATATGATTAGCCTCTAGCTCTTATAGCCGGCGGCAATAGTCACACACACACTAACATTTGATTTTCCCATACAACATAATGATTATATGTTACTTCCAAGGTTGGGTTAAACTCATATACACACATACACAAGAAAACACCTAGTTCAAATTTTGTTTTCTCTTCCCCTTGCTCTCTCTTGTTCGGCTGAAAACACACACCAACACAAAGCATACATCAAATATTTTTTATTCTTGAAACCTATTTAAACACAACCTAAGAATGATTTAAACTAAGCAAGAACCAAGTGTTAGTTGCCTTTTGTCTCCCTTTCTCCCTTCTTGTGCTCGTCGAACCCAACAAAACAAACACCTTTGGTGTTTTGATTTTTTCCAACTATCAAAAAGAGTTTAGATTATGATGTCTTGATCATCTAAGGTGAAAAGAAGCACATGCATAAAGGTTTATGCATGTTTCAATTTTGAATAAAATAAGAAGATTTATGCTAGTGAAAGGGGATTTGATCCAAGATATTAACTAGAAACTAATGGGGGAAAGTTGTGTACAAGATTTGATTAACAAAAAGTGAAGGTTTTTAGGGTTTTGGTTTGTTTCGAGCCGCGGCAACCACAAGAAGGAACAAGGCGAGTCCGAGTTTTAGTCTCATCTTGCTTATTTGAGCTTTGTAAGTATATTTAATACTAGTGTTACTTTTATTTTTGTGATTCGATCGACTCTTGGTAGTTGCATGTGATGAAATCTGAGGGATCTTGCGTCGTCTAGTTTAGATTTTGTTTGAGATGATTGAGCGAATTGGATATTGGTTATAGGCTATTTTAGATGTCTCGCGAATGGATTTTTGGGTCAAAAATGAATTTTGGTGCGTTTTGTAGCACGTAGTTTTGGGCAGAAAACTAGACACGTATTTTGAGGTCCGAGATTTTGTAAAATCTAATTTTTGTTTGAAAAATATGATAGAGCCTTTTTTTACGCTCGTTTTGATATAAAATGGAGCTTCTAACTCCTAATAACGAAGAATCTAGAGCGAAATCGAGATATACACTTTAAGCTAGAAAATAAAGTCACTTGTAATAAATATTAAAAGCTGACAGAATATAAATTGTCCGATTTGAGCACTTTCGAGTCCGTTTTAGCTTTCCGGAGAAACACGAAAGCTGTTCACAATGTCGTTTTATTTTGCCGTGATGTTTGTTAGTTTTAAAATCGCATGATAACGGGTCAAAATTGAAAGTCAAATTTCTGCACTATATTAAAAATATAATAAGTTTCCACAGAATCGTTTGGGAATTTATGGTCCATTTTCTGTTTGAATTTAGGTCTCGGCTAAAACTAAAAGATGTCGGAACGTTTTTTTGCATAAAATCGTCTTCAGAGTCCGATTCCGTGAAAATTATGTATATAAGCGGGTTCGTTTGTGGACTCCAGATTTTGGAATATATATCAATATATATATATATATATATATATATATATATATATATATATATATATATATATATATTTATTTATAAATAGTAAAGGTCGAATAAAGTCCAACGTTGACTTTTGAAAGTCAACGGGTTGATATGAAACTTGTTGGATGTTTATAAAAATAATAAACACTATTATTATTAAAAGTATAAATGACAAGACGATGATAAAATGGTTATGGATATGAGACTTGTTGGATGTTTATAAAAATAATAAACACTATTATTATTACAAGTATAAATGGCAAGACGTGACCAAATGGACGGACTTTTCGAAAATTGTAATTTTCTAAAAATAGTAACTTTCCGAAAATAGAAAGTTTTTGATTAAGTGGCGTATCATATAAATGAAAGAGAGATCGTACTCAATATTATGGGGTATTAGGATCTAGGATGCGCAAGTGGATTTCTCATCACATGTGTATGTATATCTATATAGTTTTAATAGTTGCGATGTACGCACTATTTGATCGTATCTTATTGTATAGTAATCGAGCGACATAGATTATAGGTCGCGGTTGAGTTCGTTGTTGCGACGTCTTGAGATTGTTTCGGTAATTTTGATCTTCGGCTTCGATCAAGGTGAGTTCATAGCCTCGCTTTCGAACTGTTTTAAATGTTTTATAACCCGCAAGGAAGATACATGCTTGTTTTGAAAAATTGAACGCAATGTGTTTTGATACGTGATATGATTTCATACTATGAGTATATGCCCTTTGCCGTGTGCTCGTTAATTACAGAGGAGGTAAACACTGAATGCATTAAATAGATCTATTGGGTTTGACAACCTTGTCCGGCGTCTGAATCCGATGGTGAACACCCTGTAACGGACATTTTGTATTGAGACTAAGGATGGTGGCATACTTCCCGGTCAGTATTTTATCCAAAATGATAAAATGTGTTAAGGTTCGGTACACGGGCTCATGTTAGTGGAAATCATGATATAACTTGCCTTGCAAGCAATGTTATAATTGTTTTGTAGAACCAATTATGTGTTCGGACTGTTATTTGTAAACTCAATGAACTCACTCAACGTTTTGTTGACGTTTTTAAGCATGTAACTCAGGTTAGAAGATGTTGATGGCTTGGAAGGAACGGAACACGGATATCAAGAATTGTGTTTCGGTGAAATTTTATACACTTAACCAGAATAATGTTTTAGAAAAGAATCTGTGTCATGACTTTTTGAAATGAAATTTCTAAGTTAGTTTGGGACCTTATAACTCTGATTCACTTAAAATAAATGAATGGAAATTTTGTTTTATAAATGTATCATTTAATCGTTTACTGAGACTCGTGTGCATGTATTATGAAGTAGCACCCCAAATGTTGTATTTCGCTGAGTATCGTATTTTGGGGGTGTTACACATGCTGACCTATTACCACTACCTAAGAGGATTAGGGATTCTGATTTAGTGACGGATTTTGAGGTTAGTTCAAAGGACGGTTATGAGCCATATGTACCTAGAAAGATTGGTTTAGGAGTTGGCGTTGAGGATAGTTACGAGCCTATACACAGAGCCTGATATCGACCCTGACGTTCAGGCAGACATTGATGAGTGTTTTGCGTATGCTAATGCTATTAGAGCTAGAGAGACAGATGTTAGAGTTGTGGTTGAGACAGTAGCCGAGGAGGAGGCCGAGTCTAGTACGAGAGGCACGGTTGAGGTTGAGGTTGACCCGAGGATCAAACCAGTTATTGATGATGATTTGCGTGAGTCTGTTAGGGAGGATGTTCCTGATCATGTCACAGCTGATGGAGTTGTAGAGGTTACCTATGAGACATTAGGAGATCTGGTACAGAGATTTCATGATCATACTTTGGACATCCTAGCTAATCGGATTCAGGTTATAGAGAGTGTCCAGAGAGACCAGGGACATAGGATTGCGGTGACTAGCCAGCAGAGCGCTACTAAGTCAGAGAGTGTTAGGAATCGAGAAAAGACTCGGTCACTTCCAAAAGTGTAATAGCATTGCTCGTAGCATAATATTTGGAAACTTACCAAGCTAATCGGGTCAACATAAGTCATCCTTATGTTGACCAGCCATATTGAGGTATAAATACCCCTCTCCATGCCTTGGAGAGGGTTGGTTGTTCATTTGGTTATTCATCTTAATACATTTTCTTTCCTTTCTCTCACTAAGATATATTTTTTTTTCGAATTTGATAAAAAGCTAAATATTTACAGACACACAAGGCATATAATCAGATTAAATATAATTCCAAATGATTATAGAACCTAAGACTAGAAGATTAGGGGTTTTTGAAACAACTAAAACAATTCCAGAAAGTGCGGCGGTTTTGGGTTAAATCCGGCGTACTACGGGTTTATGAGGCAAAAACTTAAATGAAAGCTGGGTAAGTGCGACATACTTACAGACACAGAAAGCAAAATTCAGGAAATTAAACACGTTTAGGCAAACAAATAACACCATATATATTGTGTGTTAAATTATTGTTTTTGATGTAAAAATGTTGCCAAATGGTTTAGATGATGGGGATAGGCTATTTTGAGGTTATTGTGAAGTTTTGGTGGTATTTGATTGAAGTTTTTATGGGTGTCGAAATATATATTTATTGCAGAAAATTAAAAGGCTGTGTTTGGGTGCCGTAAAAATATTTTTATTAAGTATAGGCTACAAAGTATATTAGTGCTTGTCAAGGCGATCGTTTTGATATAAGGATCGTCCCGTAACTTTTTAAAACGAAGATTTTATGGTGATTCAAAGTTTGAAAATTTTTGTATTAAAAATCTGCACTATTTTAGTAAATATAATTTCTGCGCAGAACTGAAATGGGTCGTTTCAGACACCTTCTGACCCGTTTCGGCCTTCGGCCGAAGCACGAAAGTTGTTCGAAACGATGTTTTCTACTCCACTTAAAAGGATTTCGGCTCAAAAATGCATAAAAAGGGTGATTTTTATCAAAGTTCAGTTTTTGGTAAAAATGACAACACTATTTTTATAATTAGTTGCTAATGTAGTTTTCGAGTGGCATTTCGGACCTTTTCTGGTTCGAACCGGCCTTCGAGTAAAACATAAAAGTTGTTCATTGAGACGTTTTACATGAAATCTTTGAAGATTTTGGTCTGAAAATGCAAGACAATAGGAAATCGTTGGGGTCGAAGTTAGTGATTTGTCATTTTGGAAAAATGCAAATGCTGCTGATTTTTGGTAAAAATTGAGTTTTGAGCGTTTTTGAGTTTGTTTGAGCTTGTGAAACTTTGACGAATAGTATTTTACAACTAATAAAATGTTAAGGTGCGTTTGGCGAAGTCTAAAAATGGTAAGTTCGGGTTCGGGTCATATATATATATATATATATATATTACTTATGAAGTGGAGTTTTTGGATAAAACCTTGGGTAAGCTAGTGTTGTCGGAAAAATGGACATTTTCATGAGACGATATTAACATCCTGAATTTCTAGACTTTCCAGAAATGGAAACTTTGCAAAGATAGAAACTTTCTAAAAATAGAAACTTTCCAAAAATAGATTTTTTTAGAAAAGCGGCAAAACTTAAAAACGAATATTATACTTTCTTAAAAGCTTGTTTATGTTAAATATCTTAGGCTGTGCACACATATGGATTCTACTATTCTCTTGTTTATTTATATATGACTTATGTGTCATATTATTATATATATTTTTTTAATTGCGCACCATTATTTTAGGTCGCGGTTAGGAGTTCGTATCTCCTCTCTCTCTCATCGTTGAATTTCTAGTCTCTTTGCTATCAGTGAGTTTCATAACCCCTTTTTCTATTACTTGTTTTATTAAATTCGGGGGAGATTACATGCTTAATTTCTTAGACACAAGTACATTTTAAAAACTGTATGATATTTCGTGATCATATTATTGTCTAAGTACCCTTTGCCACTAAGTCCACTATTATCATGAGCCGTTAATTATGTTGGGAATTATGGACTTCTACAACTTAGTGTTGCTGATTCAACTTGATACTGCTGGTGATGGTTAGTGCTGCTGATGAAGATTCGTGAAAACAGTCTAAGTTGTTAGTACTGTTAGTTATATTAGTTAGTACTGCCAGTACATTGTTAGTACTGCCAGTATAGTTAATACTGTTAGTTAATAGTTAGTGCTGCTAGTCTTATATAGTTAGTACTGCTATTATGATATGCATGAGTTAAATTAGGAATAGATATGCATTATCATTATACGCGTTTTGTAAGCCCATTAGGGTTTCCTTGGTGTATAAAAGGAACCCTAAGGCATAGATCACATTATATTAGTCTTTCATAGTATTCATAGCTTCAAGGTTGTAAACCCTAACACTGTCAAAGAGTGTTCGTATTAATATATTGGAGCTTATTGTTTTGGTTGTATTTCTGTGTCAAACATATCTTACTGTTATTCTTCTTAGTGGTATAAACTAGATTCCGCATAGTTTATATCATACACTCAAAGTTTCAATCTTAGTGCCTTTGGATTTATCCAAGGATACTAAACCTTACATCAAGCTAAGGAGTTCAAGATCTGTTCATTGGGATCAACAAGTGGTATCAGAGCTTGTTGTGAAGCTTTGAATAAGAAGAAACAAACAACAATCACAAGAGCTATTTCTCATGAAAGATGGAGGCAGGAACTACTTCACAAACTCGTGAAACTGCAAGACCATCCTATCTCAACCCTAGGGAATATGGTCTCTGGTTAATGAGGATAGAACAAAACTTTCTCATGACTGATTACTCCCCGTGGGAAGTAATTCTGAATGGTAACAAAGTGCTGAAGAGAACTGTTGGAGAAACTGAGCAGGAATATGAACCTACTACTGCAGAAGAAAAGCAGGACAAAAGGAATGAGATGAAAGCTAGAGGAACTTTGTTGATGGCACTCCCAAATAAGGATCAACTGAAGTTTCATCATATAAAGATGCAAAACTACTCATGGAAGCCATAGAGAAGAGGTATGGAGAAAACAAGGAATCTAAGAAAGTTCAAAGAACTCTACTCAAGCAAAAATATGAGAACTTTACAGGATCAACTTCAGAAACAATGGATCAAACTTTTGATAGGTTGCAAAAACTTATTAGTCAGTTGGAGATTCAAGGCGAAGTTATTACACAAGAGGACATGAACTTAAAACTGTTGAGAAGTCTTCCATCTGAATGGAAGACTTATGCTTTGATCTGGAGGAACAAAGAGGAAATAAAGACCATCAGTTTGGATGACTTGTACAACAACTTGAAGATATATGAACCTGAACTTGAAGGATCATCAAGTACAAGCCAAAATCCACAAAATGTGGCATTTGTGTCTTCCAACAGCACTAATAGCAACTGCAACAGCAGCACAAATGAAGTAGATAACACTGCTTATAGAGTTAGTGCTGCTCATACTCCATGTAATCCTACATTTGGAGATAACTTTAGTGATGCTATGATCTGTGCTTTCCTAGCTAGTCAGCCCAATTTTCCTCATCTTGCATGAGAGGATCTAGAACAAATTAATCCTGATGACATAGAAGAAATGGATTTACAATGGGAAATGGCCATGCTGACCAATATTTTTAAGAAAAGCTAGAGATTTCATCCAGAGGACAGGCAGGAAGTTGGATGTAAATGGTCAAAGAGTTGGATTTAACAGGTCTAAAGTGGAATGCTACAATTGTCATAAAATGGTCACTTTACAAGAGAATGTAGAGCTCTTAGAAATCATGAAAACAGAGGAAAAGAGAATAGTAGAAGAAATGTGACAGTGGAAACTCCCACTGAAAATGCATTGGTTGCTCAAGATGGAATTGGAGGATATGATTGGAGCTACCAAGCTGAAGAAGAGCATCCTATAAACTATGCATTAATGGCATATACATCTTCAGGAAGTTCTTCTAAATCAGATTCTAAGGTAGATTCTTGTTCTAAATCATGTGTAAAAGCTTATGCTACTCTCAAAGAACAATATGATAGTTTGTCTCCAGATTACAAAAATTCTTAATTTAATTTAGTATCTTATAAAGCAGGTTTAGAATCTGTAGAAGCTAGACTAGCTCACTATAAGAAAAATGAGGCTGTGTTTGAAGAAAGCATTAATGTTTTAAACCTTGAAGTTAAACTAAGTGATAATGCTTTAGTTGAAAACAAAAAGAAATTGGAAAAAGCAGAAAAAGAGAGAGATGAGTTAAAACTAACATTAGAGAAGTTTCAAAATTCATCTAAATCTTTGAATAATTTACTGGAAAGTCAAGTTATTGACAAATTTAAAACTGGACTAGGATAAAATGCAGCTTCTTCTACTGCAGCTTCTCCCGCAGTAGAAAGCTTTGTGAATTCATATGAGATGTTAGAAAATCAAGAGAATAATATAAGGGATATCATGCAGTCCCCCCACCTTATACAGGGAACTTAATTCCCTTCAAACATGATCTAACATTTATGGATGAAATAGTTAAAAGTGAAAATATAGATGTTATTACTGTTGTTACACCTAGTAATGGTAAGAAAGTTGAGTCAAATCATGAGTCTACTGATGTAAAAAATAATGGCGATGCCGTAGAACCTAAAACTGTTAGGAAGAACAGTTTTAGACCTCCCGTCATTGAGGATTAGAATTATGATGATGATAGTGAGGTAGAATTTATACCTAATGTTGAGGATAAAACTGTTAGACCTAGCACTGAAAAGATAAAATTTGTTAAGTCTGCTAGGGAAACAGTAGAGAAGGTAGAAATACCTAAACAAAACAAACACTATCCTAAAGGGAACCAAAGAAGCTGGAACAATCTTATGACCCAAAGACTAGGAAGTGACTTTAAAATGATTAATAAAGCATGTTTTGTTTGTAGTAGTTTTGAGCATCTTCATTATGTGTGTGATAAAAAGGTTATAAGACCAGTGTTGGAACAACACATAGGGTGAATCCACGAGTACTTTTACTATAAAGATGACTCACCCTCACCCTAACAGAAAATTTATTCCACAAGCAGTATTAACCAAGTCTGGCAAAATTAATACTGCTGGTGCAAGTGTTAATACTGTTGTTAGACCAGTTAATACTGCTGGCTAAAAAACAACTGTGTGTCGTCCTAGACCAATATCAAATGCTTACAAAAAGGGATATTCACAAGTCACAAAGCTATTTAACAAGTATTCATCAAACAAAAACAGTATTTTCAATAAAAAGGTTAACACTATCAGGGTAAAAGATACTACTGCTAGGGATATAGCAGTAGTAAGTGAAAACAAAGGAAAAGGGGTTAATGCTGTTAAGGCCTCAGCATGCTGGGTTTGGAAAGCCAAAAACAATAGTGCATCAAATACTTTCAAGAAATATTCTTACATTGATGCATGAGGCAGATCCAAGTCTATAATGGCTTGGATCCCCAAAAGAGTCTAATTCTCTTATTTTTATGTTAGGGGCCCCAAACCTCAACCAGAAGGAGTACAAGGAAAAAATGGGTTATTGACACGGTTGCTCCTGAGGCACATAACTAGACAACAAATGCTATCTTACCGAATATGAAGATTATGGATGGTGTTTTGTTTCTATTTAGAGAGGGTACAGGTAGAATTTCCGAAAAAGGTAAATCAAAACAGGGAACTTGGATTTTTGATAATGGTACTTTTGTAAGGAGCTTAAGTATAACCATTGTTTAGTGTAGTCACAAATTTAATGACAAAAAGAATAAGTGTCTTTTACTGACCACTAATTGTCTATCTTATCTATCTGACTTTAACTACTTGATGAAATCAAGTCTTGTTGAGAGTTCAAGGACGGATAACATTGAAGTGGTTGACTCTAAAGAGTAGTTGTTCCCAACTAAAGGTTTTACTTTGCCTTTGCTTAAGGCCACAATTGATGAAACAATTATGGCATAGGAGGCCTTGGTCACATAAACTTAAAAGCATGAACAATCTTGTGAGAGGAAACCTGTAAGAGGTCTTCCTTCAAAGATTTTTGAAAATGACCATACTTGTGTTGCTTGTCAGAAAGGAAAGCAACACAAAGCCTCCTATAAGGCCAAACTTGTGAACTCTATCAGCAAACCCTTACATATGCTTCATATGGACCTATTTGGTTCCTATCAAATGGTTACGGAGTTTTAATGAAAAAGTCCTTATTGCCAGTTGTCACTGAGATTTATAATTTCTTGGGTATTGTTTGTGGCCACTAAGGATGAAACTATAGGATATAAAGACATTCATAACTGAAATAGAACATTCATTAGACTACAAATAAAAGTAACAGAAGTGACAATGGAACTGAGCACAAAAATTGGTAATGGGGAATCAGTTCTTCTGTGAAATGAAGGTATTTAAAGAGGGAATTCAGTGTTGCTAGGACTCCTTAGCATAATGGTATTGCTGAGAGGAAGAATAAAACCCTGATATAGGTTGCAACAACTATGTTAGTTGACTCTAAATTTCCAACCACCTTTTGGGCTGAAGCAGTTAATACTGCTTGCTATCTGCTAAATAGGGTCTTAGTCATTAAGCCTCACACCAAGACACCTTATGAAATTATTCATAGAAGAACCCTATTGATTGACTTCATGAAACCTTTTTGGTGTCCTGTTATCATCTTAAATACCAGGGATCATCTAGGCAAGTTTGATGGAAAAGCTGATGAGGGATTTTTTATTGGGTACTCTGTGGTTAGCTAGGCTATGAGAGTATTTAACAAAAGGACCAGGATAGTTGAAGAGACCTTAAACATTAGATTTCTTGAAAATACACCTAATGTGACAGGAAATAGACCAGACTGACTTTTTGATGTTAATTCTTTGACAATATCTATGAACTATGTGCCCATTGTTGCAGGAAATCAAACTAATGGTATTGCAGGAACTAGAGATAACATTGTTACAGGTCAAGCTGAGAAGAAGACATAACCTGAACAAGAATACATCCTAATACCTTTCTGCATAACTGATCCATTAATCTCTCAAGGTCCTAAGGATAGTGAAGAAGATTCTGGAATGAAGCCTACAAAAGTGGATGTAAATGGAGCTTTAGATAAATATGGGGAGGATGATCAAGCCATAAGAAGTGAGTTTTAAAGACTACTTCAATAGGAAAAGCAGACTAATAATACTAATAGTTTTAATACTGCTGGTATACCTGTTAGTGCTGCTGGACCATCTTTTACTTATAATGATCCATCATCACCAGTTAATACTGCTGAAGCTTCTAATGCATATGAGGATCATCTATTTGAATGATTTTCTCCTTTCAAAAATGAATTTACTCTTCTAGATGTTCCAAATATGTTTTCAATTGATGATACTAGAATTTTTGGTAATGCTTATGATGATAAAGATGTGGGTGCAGCAGCTAACCTAAACAACTTGGAAACAACCATGAATGTCAGTCCTATTCCCACAACCAGAATTGACAAGGATCATCCTAAAGACCAGATCATTAGATACTTAACTTCAGCTATTCAAACAAGGAGAATGACCAAGATTTCTGATAAACATGCTATGGTCAGTTACATTAATAAGCAGAGGAGAACAAATCACAAAGATTATCAAAATTGCTTATTTGTCTGTTTTCTCTCTCAAAATGAACCCAAGAAAGTGATTCAAGCTCTGGAAGATCCAAGCCGAATAGAAGCAATGCAAGAGGAGCTTCTACAATTTCAACTTCAGAAGGTTTGGACACTAGTTAAGCTACCTAATGGCAAGAGGGCCATTGGAACCAAATGGGTCTTTAGAAATAAGAAAGATGAGAGAGGAATTGTAGTTAGAAACAAGGCAAGATTGGTTGCACAAGGTTACACCCAAGAAGAAGGCATTGATTATGATGAGGTTTTTGCTCCTGATTGCTAGAGTATAAAAGCATTAGATTATTTTTATGCCTATGCAATCCTTTATGGGGTTTATGTGTACCAAGATGGATGTGACGAGTGCCCCCCCACCCCCTTCTTATATGGTATAATTGAAGAGGAGGTATATGTATGCCAACCTCCAAGTTTTGAAGATCCACAGTTCCCTGACAAAGTGTATAAGGTAGAAAAAGCTTTATTTGGTCTACATCAAGCTCCTAGAGCTTGGTATGAGACCTTGTCTACCTACTTAATTAAAAATGGATTTAGAAGAGACATTATAGATAAGACTTTATTCATCAAGAAGGACAAAGGTGATATCTTGTTAATACAGGTGCATGTTGATGATATGATCTTTGGGTCCACAAAGAAGTCTTTATGTGATGAGTTTGAAGGTTTGATGCACAAAAGATTCCAGATGAGTTCTATGGGTGTAAGATTCACGAAAACTATGATCCGATGGTCTTGGTGAGTCAAACCACATGATAGCCATTTTAGTGAGAGAAAGTAGTGAGATGGAAGATGGAGTTGATATTAGATGGAAAATGAATGAAGGATACAAATGACTCAACACCAAAATAATGACTCAACCCCTCTATGGAAGCCATAGAGGGGTATATATAGCCCATACGCCTCTAAACTATACATAGTTGCCTATTCTAGTCCTCGCGTATGTGACTATGATAAACTATGGTAATTCTGTAATGTCGTCACGTAAAAGTGAATTCCCAACAATCTTCCCCCACGGGACGATATACAGAATTACTTACAATAATTTCCTAACAAGTACATAATGATTAAGAACAAGAACTTCCATGAAGCTTCATATGCTGATGACGTCTTCTGTGGTGTTTGACTTCAAGTCTACACTCCAACATGAATCATCTTTGTAGTACTTTGTAGGAGAAATACTGTAATAGGCACGAACTAAGTAACCCATACACTTCTGGTTAAGGAGAAGCTTCTGAATTAGCTTCCCCCTAATTCGTGCCCCCCGCTTTTCCTTGATTATAAGCTTTAAAAGGCTTCCCCCCAAACTAGTCAATCCTCTCTGAGCAGTTTCAAAGCTTACTAACAAGCTTAGAATAATTAGTGCACAAAAAGCGGAACTGTAAGATACCACATCAAGATGTTACATCTGCTCCTTTAAGAATAAAAGCTTAATGATTGATCATTAGGGATAAAGCATTATCTGGATCACAACGTATCTCTCACCTTGAATAGTTTTCTCTCACACCAGCTTTCCCCCAGACAGCCAAAAATGCGTACAAAAGTTCTCAAGATATACACTTCCTTTTCCCCCATTTGTACGTGAAGAAATGCACCCAAAAGCCATAAGTTAAAGCGCTGATATTCTCCTCGGTTAGGACATTTGTCTTCCCGGCATGGCCTAACTTTAAAAAAATTCAAGAAAGACGCAACATTTAAGCTTTCAAGAACAAGAAAGGCAAAGACTCAAGGATGTATCTTCTCCTTCCCCCTTGCTGATTTCGGACAAAATGTCGAGGTCAGCAACACCTGGACGCGCATATTATTTGAGAAACTTGTGTGAGAATAAATTAGCTCTGACCTAACCCGTAGAATCAATTGCTGATCAAAAATCTCTACTCATAACCATCTCTCTGGCTATCATTTTAATCAACCGTTTTTCGAAGGCTATTTGAAGTAAACCACTGATGAAGTAAAAACCCAATAGACCAAACATGAAACTGAAGTAAATTTTCCGTTCTTGTGACTTAAGCTTTGCGCTAATTTTGAAGAACGTAGAGAATTTGTGCGCACAAGCAAATCTCTAAGTACTCAATACCCTTGGCCAAAGTATGAGACTTTCATCACCTCTTCCGATTATCCATAACGACTAAGTGTGTGACACTGAGTACTACAATGTAACTCCTTTAAGTGATAGTTAACCAGGTCATCGACCATCCACCCCTTGACTGCTGGAAACTAGATAAACCAAGTCTTCAACTTAAATTAAGCTTGAGCAAGTTATCATTGAAAGTCATGCATCCAACCAACCCCGACTTCAAGATAAAATAAGAACACGCCAACGTAAAATACCACTTCAATGTCAAATAAGTGATACCCGATCAACTCCGTAGTCACTTAAAAAAAAATTAATTCCAAATCTAGCCTTTAAGTTTCATGAAGTTCTTTTTCCAAATTGATCTCGATCATCGTCACTATCCATAAAATTGTCACGAGTCACTATAAAAAGCAAAACAAATATAATCATTTACCATAATATTATCGAAAATTAACTAGAGTTGCAAACAACAAGCTAATTTTCGTGTATATGTAGCAGCCCAAGATATATTTGTTATTTAATATCAATAACCAGCCCATTAACAAGTACCATACCCAACACCAACCCAACTCCACATGCATGGCCCAATCTAAATTATGGTTAAACGCAGCCTAGTACTGATTGCTATACCCGATCCATATTAAATCACGTCAGTTAGGTTATATAGTGATAGAATCCCTAATAATATGGTAACCCTAATCACTTTCACAACTTTATCCGCCTCCCTTATTCCTCCCAACAGAAACACTTTAATTCTCATAGATCAAAGAATATCATAACCCTCCCCCAACGATCTCAGTTAAACTAAAATCGCCATATCAATAACAATTGACCACAGCCAATCCTCTCACTTGAAACCAAGAAATAACCACGAAACACAAATGTACGCTTTAAAAGAGCAACATCCACCTGACACTAACATTTACGATCATGAGACCATGAGAGTATTCGACGTCAGGGATCTTTCCATAAAGATCTCGGTAGTTTATATTTCATGTTTGCTTGCTTTTAAGCGAAACAAAGGTATGAGTAAACCCAATTGTTATTCAATCATTCTTTATTTTCAAATATTAAACGAGGGATTTAGCTCTTTCTGATCACATCTTGTGAATATGGGTGTTTCGATTGGTGAGAATATTTAATAATGGTCAATTTGTACAACAAAAAAATCTGAGTAATCCTTTACTTAGTGAGTTTTTGAACGAGTCTTGTTGAGGATTGGAGGAAGGTTAATTATTTTTGACAATGGGATATAGATTAAGATTGTGGATTTGTGGATTTGGATTTGTTGTTGATTGTGTCGAGTGTCTTATGATGCTGTTGTTGTTATTTTTTGTTGTTTGAAGTTTAATGTTTCAAGTCAGTCTTCTCTCCTTCTTTATTTCTTTCTAACTCAGTGAGTTACCCGATCAAACATCGTAAGAGCCGAGTTAGACCGGATTGAGGTCTTTTCGGTTCATGCTGAGTTGTATCTAGTTCGGTCCACATAGTGTGAGACTCGTTCGGTTCTTATTGTTGTAACTTGTTCGATCCTTTAAGGGTGGCCACTCGTTCAGTTCGAGTTGTTTGAGACTCGTTCGGTCCACGCTGTTTAAGACTCGTTCGGTCCATAAAGTGTGAAACTCGTTCGGTTCTTATTGTTGTAACTCGTTCGATCCTTTAAGGATGGCCACTCGTTCGGTTCTTATAGTCTCCACTCGTTCGGTCCACAAGATTTTTACACATCGTTTCGGTCCTCCATCAAAACACTCGGTCGGTCCCATCTTGGATTCGACTCGTTCGGTTCTCTTTTGGCTTGATCTGGTGCGGGTTTGGAGTTTGTACTCGTTCAGTTGATCTATACCCAATAACAGGATCTGAGTGTTGCCTTTTTAGCGATATGAAAAAACCAAAAAGAAACAGAGTTAGCTCAATAATAAGCGTGTGTTATAAGCTTAAATATGCTTGAGACAAAAACAGAACTGGGTGTAGAGAATTTTTATGGAAAACAAGAAATGACCAAAACTAACGTATAAAAATGATAATAGAAAAACTGTATAAACAGTTCTTGCAAAAAAAACAAATTCGCTCATCCTTTGTAAAATTGATAAGACGACATCCAAAAGAGTCAAAAGCATAAATTGAGGTTGTTAAGACCTAAAACAACACAACGACAGATTTGACACATTGACAAGACCAAACGGACCATAAAGATAACTCCGACCCAAGAGTATGTTGCCATGGCTCTTGATACCAATTGAAAGATTCACGAAAACAATAGTGAGATGTGGGTTGTGATGTTAGAGAGAGATTAGATTAGACCAAATAATGAAGGATACACCTGCCTCAACACACCAAAATAATGACTTCAACCCCTCATATATGGAAGCCAAGAGGGGGTATAATTTAGCCCCAGACGCCTCTAAACTATACATAGTTGCCTATTCTAGTCCTCGCGTATGTGACTATGATAAACTATGGTAATTCTGTAATGTCGTCACGTAAAAGTGAATTCCCAACAATAGGGGAAATCACTTTCTTCTTAGGATTGCAAGTACAACAGAAGGAGGATGAAATCTTCATTAGCCAAGATAAATATGTGGCTAAAATATTGAAGAAGTTTGATTTTGCCACTGTGAAGATAGCAAGCACTCCTATGGAACCTAACAAGGCATTGGTTAAGGATGAAGAAGCTGATAATGTGGATGTTCATTTATACAGATCAATGATTGGATCATTAATGTACCTAACAGCTTCTAGACCAAACATAACTTTTGTTGTTTGTGCTTGTGCAAGGTTCCAAGTTACTCTTAAAATGTCACATCTTCATGTTGTGAAGAGGATCTTTAGATACTTGAAAGGTCAACCTAAATTGGGCCTTTGGTATCCTAGAGATTCACTGTTGATCCCAATTCTTGATCGATTCCTTAGCTTGTCTAAGGTTTAATTACCTTGGATAAATCCAAAATAACTTGTTGTAGAAACTTTGTATGTATACTAAAGTGTATGCGGAATCTACACCTTAATATCTAGAAGTATTATGAATAAAATAGTAATTGTGAATGAACAAAGATATAACCAAACACTCCAATATTATTAGATCAATATTACGAGTACTCTTCACTAGTACTAGGGTTTACAACCTTGAATAAGCTAATTTTAAAAAACTAAATATACATTTAAGCTAGAAATTAAAGGAAAAAGAAGAGAACATCCTGTGTGTGAGTGTGAGGGGCTTTTTATAGTCTGCAAATGAAACTTCTAGGTCATAGCCACGCTCCTCAATCGCTTTGATCTTTGCCATGTCAGTCCTTGATACTTGAATTTAATATCTACGTCATTAATTACAATTACCCCCATGTTTTGAGTGAGTGGTTAATTAAAGGAGACGATGAACAGTAAATGTTCATTCGCGCCCTTTTAACCGTTTAAAAGAAATTGGTAATATTTGACTGGGAGGTTTATGGCTTTGACTTGGGCTTGGGATTTTTGGGCTTTGGGTTATATAAAGGAGTTAGGCTTGGTTGTATGTTAATATAGATAGATAATGGGTGTTAACTCTTATAATGAAAAGAGTTAACGACCGTTAGGGCTTTTAAGGGTAATTTTGTAACATGGTTAATCTTGAGGGCTGTTTTAGGAATTTTTGGGTTTTTGTCTTTTAGTGAGTTGACTTTGGTTGACCAGTTGACTATTTGACCCTTCTTGCTATCAATTTTTGGCTTTTGTGCATTCTTTTCCGTCTCGTGTCCGTGTTTGTCCGGTTTTGACTGTTTTCTTGATATATTTGCATTATCCGTACCTACACAGTCACAAAGACAAAACAAGCAATATACAAGAGTTTTATGCACCATTTGGTCTTTTAAGGACATTTTTGATCTAGAAAGGATATGTGTTTTCACACATATCAGTAGCACATCTTATTCCAATAATCAGTTTGAAGTTTCTTGTTAAGCATATTTATGATTGTTATTGGTGTGAGGGGATATCTCTTTTCAACTAATATAAAGATGTGTACATTTTCAAACCTTACAAAGTGCACTCCACATGAATCAAACAACTTCCAAATAGTCACTTTGTATCCTTGTAGATTTCTCCATACTTTACTTTTTATGTCAGGTTCAAACATGACTTTTAAAACACCCCACAACACTCTTTCATGTTCATCTTCAGGCCTTGTATCACCATGCTTTGTTTTGACCAACTTCTAAAGAGTCTGCAAATCTTCTCTGTCAATACCCTAAAGCATCCTAATCATTGAAGAATATCTCTTGGACTTCCATCTGCTCTTATCAATTGATAATGTGCCATTATTCCTTCTTTAAGAAGCTTGTATTCAACAATCACTGGTGGTTTGGTAGCAAGTGGTATATCATCAATTTCTATATCATCATCTTTTACTATCACAAAATGCTTTTTCAGCTCTGCTTCATCATCTACTTCAACTTCTTCATGCTCATCTGTGTCTTTATCATCCTCCATTCTTTGTCTCTTTGAAGATTCTTGTTGTTGCTATTTTCCTGCTCTTTTCTTACAAAGTATCTTCTTTCTATTGCCTTTAGCTTTCTCCTCACTACTTTCTGCCTTTTTTGACTTATCAGATTTTAGTTCATCCTCTGTACCTTTAGAACTTTCTTTTGCTTCCTTTTTGCTTTTAACTACCTTAGAATCCATAGGAATAAAAGTATTTACTCTCCTCATTTCATTATCAAACAACTTTTGGATCTCTTCATAGCTGCGTGTTTAGTGTTCATATTCCCCTAGAAATCTTAAATTCCCAAAAAAATACCGTGGATATCCTGCAATGTAATACCAAAGGATGTGTATTACTTTGTTAGAACTTGTATCAAAATAAGAATCCATACAATATGTCAAATGATTTCAATACCACTATGTATGAAAATTTTGACAATGACTTGTGAATATCATACCCCCCCCCCCCTCCCCTCTTATTTTGTGTTTTTTTGTAAATGTTAATAGAATTGCTCCCAAGAGGCACATCACAAAACTCAGCACCACCCATGACTTAGGCTGCCATTAAGAAACTAGTTGCTGACAGTGTTGTCGCGGCTCTGGAAGCACAAGCTGCAACAATGGCAAGTACTAGTAATCCCAACAGGAACACCGGACCTACTGGAACTCCTGTAACAAAAACGGGAAACTATAAAGAGTTCATAAATGTCAACCTTTCTACTTCAAATGGAAGAAAGGAGTAGTTTGGCCTCATATCGCTGTATGAATGGACCCGAATTAGTAATTTCTCGGGTATCAAAATTGTGTCCAAGGAAAACAAAGTGACATTTGCTACTGGTACCCTGACTGATGATGCCTTGTCCTGGTGGAATGCGTACGCCCAACCTATTGGAATAGAACAAGCCAATAAGATCACTTGGACTGAATTGAAAAGGCTCTTAACAAATAAGTTATTTATCTCCGAACTGAAGTTAGGAAAATGGAAGATGAATTTTACAATCTGACTGTAAAAGGAGATGATCTTAAAACTTACATTAGAAGATTCCAGGAATTAGCAGTCTTATGCCCAAACATGGTGCCAAACACCGAGAAACTCATGGAAGCTTTCATCGGAGGATTACCCAGAAGTATTGAAGGAAATGTTACTGCTTTCAAAAAACCTAAACTTTGGAGGAAGCCATTACCATAACCCAGAGGTTGATGGATCAGGTAACAAAGCACAATTCTGTGCAAGGAACCAATGATCACAAACGAAAGTTTGATGATAGAAGAACCTTCAACAACAACAACTACCAGAACAACCATAACAACCGCAACAATGATTACCAACAACAACAGAGTAGAAGGCAAGAAACCTTCAGGGCTTGTGCTGCCACCCCAACTAAAAACAAAGGGTATACTGGAAACCTTCCTTTGTGTAAAAGATGTACCCTACATCACACAGGACCTTGCACTGTCAGGTGTCAGACTTGCAACAAGGTGGGTCATCTGACCAGGAACTGTAGAAGCAAAGGGCCAGCCACTGGAAGCAACCTGCAACCAGTGTCAGTAACTTGTCATGCCTGTGGAGAGAAAGGGCATTACAAATATCAGTGCCCAAAAGCAAACAACAATGCCCATGGAAAAGCATACTTGATGAGGGACAAGAACGCTCACCAAGATCCGAACGTAGTCACGGGTACGTTCCTTCTAAACCAACATCTAGCTAGAGTATTATTTGATTCTGGAGCCGATAAAAGCTTCGTATCCATATCTCTTGCCTCTATGCTAAATATCCCACCCATTACAATAGATACCTTTTACGATATCGAAATGGCTGACGGAAACCTAGTAAGCACTAATACCGTTATACAGGGTTGCACTCTGATTTTGTTAAACCAACCTTTCGAAATTGATCTTATGCCGATTAAACTCGGTAGTTTCGACGTCGTCATTGGTATGGATTGGTTATCCAAGTATCATGCCAAAATTCTCTGTGACAAGAAAGTCGTCCACATTTCAATCGACGGTGAAACTTTGATCATCCGAGGTGATCGAAGTAAAACATGACTAAGCCTCATATCCTGTATAAAAACCGAAAGGTATATATTCAAGAGATCTATCTTTCTTCTTATTCTTCAGAATGTGTATCGATTACTGTGAGTTGAATAAACTCACCATAAAGAATCATTACCCATTACCCAGGATCAATGATTTATTCGACCAACTTTAAGGTTCGAGTGTCTACTCGAAGATTGACTTAAGATCAGGTTATCATCAACTGAGAGTAAGAGACGAAGATATTCCCAAGACTGCTTTCAGAACGAGATACGAACACTATAAATTTAAAGTAATGCCATTTGGTTTAAGTAACGCGCCTGCTGTGTTCATGGACCCCATGAACCGTGTATGCAAAACATACTTGGATAAATTTGTGATAGTGTTCATCGATGATATTCTCATATACTCTCGTAACAAAGAAGAACATGCAAATCACCTGAGAACAGTATCGTGCAGTTTCTTGGGCACGCAATTGTTAGTCAAGGAATTTACGTTGACCCCGCCAAGATTGAAGCAATTAAGAATTGGGCATCTCTTACCACACCTACAGAAGTACGCCAATTCTTAGGACTCGTCGACTACTATCGGATATTTATCAAAGATTTTTCGAAGATCACAAAGTCTTTGACTGAATTAACCCAGAAAAACAAGAAGTATATTTAGGGAGAAGACCAAGAGTTAGCTTTCTAACTACTAAAGGAAAAGTTGTGTGAAGCTCCAATATTAGCATTACCAGAAGGAAACAACAATTTTATTATTTACTGTGATGCATCACATCAAAGCCTGGGAGCAGTGTTAATGCAAAGAGAAAAGTTATTGCATATGCATCCCGACAACTTAAGCCTAATGAAGAAAACTATACCACATACGACCTTGAATTAGGAGCAGTAGTGTTCGCTCTTAAAATTTGGAGACACTATCTGTATGGCACAAAGTGTACTGTGTTCACTGATCATAAAAGTCTTTAGCATATCCTTGATCAGAAAGAGTTGAACATGAGACAACGCCGTTGGTTAGAATTGCTCACAGATTACGATTGTGAGATTCGCTACCATCCTGGAAAGGGAAATGTTGTAGCAGATGCTTTAAGCCAAAAGGAACGAATCAAACCACTCCGAGTTAGAGCATTAGTTATGAATCTTCACCCAAAATTACCATCACAAATCCTCAAAGCCCAAATTGAGGCAATCAAAGAAGAGAACATCAAAGCTGAGAACTTACGAGGAATGGACAAAGCATTTGAAATACGTCATGATGGAACCCGATGCATTAAGAATCGAAGTTGGTTATCACTCTTTGGTGATCTGAGGGACTTGATCATGCATGAATCTCATAAATCAAAGTATTCCATTCACCCAGGTTCTGACAAGATGTATCAGGATCTAAAGAAACTCTATTGGTGGCCTAACATGAAGGCAATCATCGCTGAATATGTTGGCAAATGTTTAACATGCTCTAGAGTTAAAGTTGAATGTCAGAAGCCATCCGGCTTACTGGTACAACCAGATATTCCTATGTGGAAGTGGGAGAAAATAATGATGGATTTCGTCACAAAACTACCCAAAACCTCAAACGGACATGACACAATTCGGGTCATTGTCGATCGCCTTACCAAATCCGCACATTTCATCCCTACCCGAGAGACAGATAGTATGGAAACACTTACAAGGTTGTACATCAAAGAAATAGTCTTTCGGCATGGCCTACCAATATCTATCATCTCGGATCATGATAGTCATTTCACAACCAGATTCTGGCAATCATTACAAAGTGCTTTGGGTACTCAATTAGACATGAGTACGACATATCATCCCAAAACCGATGGACAAAGAAAAAGAACCATCCAAACACTTGAAGATATGCTTCGAGCCTGTGTTATATATTTTGGAAAATGATGGGAAAGACACTTACCATTGGTAGAATTTTCCTACAATAACAGTTACCATGTCAGTATTAAGGCAGCACCATTCGAGACACTTTATAGTCGAAAGTGCAGATCACCTATCTGCTGGGCCAAATTTGGAGATGTTCAACTTACGGGACCAGAAATAATCCATGAAACCACCGAGAAAATAGTTCAAATCCGACAACGCTTGCAAGCTGTAAGTTCACAAGCTGTTGACAAGAGTCCTACGCATTATCCTTGTGATTCTGCCAGAACATTCAGAGTGATACTCTTTAGTATTCACAATGACGAATGGAAATCCTTCCAGTGTCATCATCAAACAGCACTGCGGTAGGTGACTTGCGAGATTCTATATGAATCAAACTTGTGTCAACTGGAAAGAAACGATGGTGCGATTCAATGTGAATCAAACTTGTTCCAGGAAATGAATTGACGGCTTAATCAGAAAGATAGTAACTATCTGATTCACTCTTACCGTGTTGTCTGCTTTGAGACGTTCCGGTAATGAGAACTAGCAAGCATGGCAAATCTAATACATCTGTGTTAGAAGATCCTACGCTTTGAGCTGGAAACCCTGTCAAGGAGATTCTTTGAATCTACCTGATCACAGGTACAGTATTTATACTGTAAAACGGTCCTACGGAACCGGAGGTTAATCTAACCAAATCCGGACGAATGACAAAGCCATATTCGTCCACCCGCTTTATTGCTAACTGTTTTATTTCAGGATACATAAAGATGGAGATGGTGATGCCTCATTCCAGCTGAAGTCGGATTCATTACCACATGCTCATGCTCAATCTACAAAGACATTCTATAAGCATCAAGATTCAAGAATCATGAAAGCTCAAGAATTAAAGACAAAGACTTCCGCACAAACTCTGATATACAAGATCTTCCTTCAAAGATATCAAGTCTATCAAGGGAGATTGTTAGCAAGCTTTCAAGATGATGCAAAGTATGAGCATGTTGGTCAAGACACAAGATCGCAAGGTGGCAAAGACGATCAAGACAAAAGGATAAAGATTTAAAGATCTCGGACGCAAAGACGAAGTCAAAAGACAATGACAAAGGCTCAAGATCAAAGATCACAAAGCATGAAGGAACAAGCCTACAACGTAGACAGAGACAAAGATCACAAGAGCTTAACGACAAAAGCAATCTCATTGATCTCATGAAGGAGTGTCACAATGAACTCACTTCGGGGGAGATTGTTAGCCTCAAAATAATGAGTCGAACAATGGAAGTTCGTTCATAACTATATTAGGTCTCAGTCATTAAATAATTATACGTTGTAATAGGCTACACGGGTAAACGGGCTCTTAAATGTAATCTAACCGGTCACGTGTATCGGGCGAAAGCCCAAGTAATCCCGAGCCCGGCCCGTAGAAATACCAAGGCATGAAAGCCTCTTGGTATTAAGTATAAATACCCCTCTCCAAGTATGGAGAGGGGGTTGGTTACCATTTTTCTCATTTGAGTGTATGTGTAAACCTTCCACCTCTTTTATTTCTCTCTACAATTCTTCCATTCTTCTAATCTTATTTTTCTTGTTTCTACAATGAAGTGAAAGTGATATATTGGGTTCCGACATTTGGTATCATTCGCCACGGGTGGGTTTAGTTTTTGTTAGTTTTCATTGTTGATTCGTGCTTGTATTTTTTTTGTTTGTGGTTTCGTTTTTTTTATTATTAAGCAAAGTGGTTCGACTTGGTTTAGTGGCTTATTGAGCTTATTGATTCGGCTTATTTTTTATCTTTCTACTTAGTTTCCTTTTTTGAAATAGATTTTTTTTTCTCACAAACGTTTTTTTTAAAAGTTTTTTTTGTTAATATAAGATTGTTGTTGGAATTAAGGAAACACATTTGTTTTGTGTCTCCTCAAATCAAACAACATCTTTGTGTTGTTTTTTTTCACGTCTGTTGTTTTTCTTCTTTCTTTCTTTTTCGGTGAAAACATACAAGATCGAGCTCAACCTTGTGATACAACCGATCTAGTGACATCGAACTAGTAGACCATCGAACGAGTAACAATCGAACGAGGGAAAACTTGATCACTCGAACGAGGGAAAACTTAGACCATCGAACTAGTAGACCATCGAACGAGTAACAATCGAACGAGGGAAAACTTGATCACTCGAACGAGGGAAAACTTAGTGACATCGAACTAGTAGACCATCGAACGAGTAACAATCGAACGAGGGAAAACTTGATCACTCGAACGAGGGAAAACTTAGACCATCGAACGAGACCATCGATCGAGACCATCGATCGAGACCATCGAACGAGACCATCGAACGAGTGTAAGATTGCAAGCATCGAACTAGTGACATCGAACGAGTGGAAAACGTAACAAGGATCGAACGAGTAAAATACACAAGGATCGAACGAGTGGTTTTTCTATAGGACCGAACGCGTACTCGTTTAATTGTTTTCGGTTTTCGGTTTCGAGTGACGTTAATCTACGGGACTTAAGACTTATATCATCGTGTTCGTGTCGTCGTTTCGATCAACGTGGTATATTTGGTTTTTACCGACGATAACCGTATGAGTACATAAGATCAAATATTCATTCGTTTCATTGTCATATTTTTTAATAAATAAAAAAAAACGAGGAAGACAAAGTTTGGAGGGAATTTTTATTATTAATGAAACTTTTTGCAAGTTGTCACATGCAATCCCTCAACTCTAACATAATTTCAAAGCTAGTTCTTTGTTTGTTTTATAACCTTCATTGTTAGAACAATTTTTCACTGTTAGTCCTTACAAGTTATAAATCAATCGTTAGTCCTCCAACGTGAATCTTGCCTCCAAAAACATCAGAAGAAGTAGTGCCAAGAAAGAGAGAAGAAAAAGCTAGACAACCTTGCAAATGGCCATACAAAATATCCAGCTAAATTCCATAAGAATGACTGAGATAGCAAAAAAGGTGGAATGCCATCTAATCCAGATTGAGGTGGAAATTGATGAATCAAAAAAGATGTCAGAGAGTAACATCTGACAAGAGTTTGGAGAAGATTCACTGTATCCAACACAGATGGTATTCATCACAAGGCTAGGAGAGATCCTAAAAGTCTTCTCAGTCAGTTAAGAGAGATTCAGGAGCACGGTGTATCACTGAACAATCGCTAAATCAAAAAGTTTTCAAAGAGTCTCTACTTCTGCTTGATTACAAGTTTCCTTAATTATGAGGAACAAACAGAATGACACCTCAAGTATTGATGACATTAGTCAACAATCTAAGATGTCATTAAAAAAATGATGATAAAAGCTCTGAACTGCATCATCTTCCCAACTTCACAAATGTAGAATTTGTTTTTCTAAAAAACACCTAGCAGTACTAAATGAATATACGCTCATTGTTGTTTCCAATACTTCTGGTCATTATTCAAAGCATGAACAAACATCATCATATTCCTTGCTTGCAAGTCAATCTAGTTGTCCTCAATTGGATCATGAGGACTTAGACCAGGTTGATGAATATGACCTTGAAGAAATGGACTTAAAATGGCAAGTGGCAATGATATCCATGAGAATAAAGAAGTTCTACAAGAAGACTGGTAGAAAGCTACAGTTTGATGCAAAAGAACCTGTAGGTTTTGATAAAACCAAAGTGGAATGCTACAACTGCCACAAAACAGGGCATTTTGCAAGAGAGTGTAGAACAAAGGAAGATAACAGAAGGAGGGATGGATGGAATCCTGGAAATAAAGATGTAAGCAGAATTGGAAAGAAAGAAGAGTCTAAAGCTTTGGTGACAGTTGATGGAGAAAGTGTTGACTGGACAACTCATTCAGAAGTTGATGAAAATTATGCTTTCATGGCAAGCAACAGCTCAGGATCAAACACACAGGTACCTTCCTGTTCAAATGAGTGTAAAGAGTCTTATGCTAACCTTAAAAGACTATATGATGCTCAAAGAGAGGAACTTAGTGATGCTAGCGTAGAGATAAAGGCTTATACTCAAGGTCTTAAAAAGGTTGAAGCACAATTAGTTGCCCATCAACAAGGTCAACTTTGGTATGAACAAAAAATCAAATTTATGAAAATAGATTTAGATGATAAAACAGATGTTCTAACATACCATAAGACATTGTTGGCTAAAGCTCAAAAAGAAAAGGATGAGTTAGAAGTAATAGTAGACAAATGGAATCATTCTTCATAAAATCTTGGTAAAATTATAAGTTATCAAATGAGTGCTTCTGATAAATTATAAGTAATGAGTTAGAAGTAATAGTAGACATTGTTGGTAAAATTATGATGTTTGTTCATGCTTTGAAGTATGACCAGAAGTATTGGAAACACCATAAGCGGTACTAACATCATTAGTACTGCTGGTGTTTTCAGAAATAAATGCTACATTTGCGACATTTTGCAAGTTGAATATGATTGCAGTAGAGCCTTTTACAAATCATGTTTCAAAGACTCTATGAGTTGTTTAACAAGTTCACAAAACTGAACTGTCCATTCTGGATATTGTTCCTCATAAATCTACTAGGGATAACTTATAACCAAGCAGGAAAGTAGAGATCTTAGTAACTATCGTGATTTGCAACTTCATAATCCTCTGCTCTATAATCTCTAACTGACGAGAAGACTTGGAATCTCTCATAGCCATTGTGAATCCATCTGTGTTTGGATACTATAGAATCCTCACAGTTTGCCTTCAAGAATGTACTATCTGCATCTTTGTTTTGTGTCATCGATTTCCACCCAAATCTGGATTTGATGGCAATCCACATTTCTTTTGCATCAGTCTTTTGCATCAGTCATATTATGGAATTTAGCTAGATGATCTTCTGGTATGGCCATTAGCAGGGTTGTCCTAGCTTTTCTTTCTCTTTCTCTGGCCACTATCTCTTCTGCTGTTTTAGGAGGCAAAATTTTAATTTGTCCTGTTGTATCAGTTGTGACTGACACAGGACCATTACCATTTTAGATAACCTCCCAAATTGGATAATCTGTATGAGCCAGATAGTGTTCCATCTTCATAGCCCATATATCATATTTTCCCTTTTTGAGAATAGGCAGCTTGATGGTTGAGACTGTATGAGGGGTTTGTTGTGTTGGTGTTTGTTGTGTTGTTGGTGGAGGTGGTGGTGGTGGATTCTCATCTTGTGTTTCAGACATGTTTAGATATGTTGGTTGGAGATGAATAACTGGTTTTATCTGTTATTTTTATTCAAAGTTTCTCAAGGCTCTGATACCACTTGAAGGTCCTTATTAACTGAATGGATCTTTGCAGCCTATAAAGGATGATAGCCAAGATGTATAAATACAAACGACTATGTAGAAACAATGACTTGAATACAAAGTGTTAATGCGGAATCTTAACACATGTACTAAGAAGAACAATGAACAACTGAATAACAATCTTATTAAAGTGTTCTTGAGGATTACAGATTGCTAACTATGATATTGTATATGATTTGCTAAGCTTGTGTATATCTGTAATCTTCTCTGATGATCTATATCTTACTAACTATGCCAACAGTTATCCTTTTATTGACTAAGGATAACCCTAATAGGCTTACATATCTTTCTGACAAATATCTCATAAATATCTTTTAAATATCTTCTCAACAGTACTAACTAACTTTCTACTAACGGTACTAACTAACTAACAGTACTTAACACTTTGTACTGTCGGTACTAAGTATAACCGTCGGTACTAACTATTTGTACTGTCGGTACTAAGTTAAGAAAACATTAATCCTAACATTTTATAAGAGATTGCAATGCTAAAAAGTTAATACAAATGGTTAAAATTCATACTGATTATAATGTTGCGGATCTTCTTACAAAAGGTTTTGATGCAGGAAGATTTCAGTTCTTGGTCTCAAGTATTGGAATGCTTAATCCTTAAATGTCTATATCCCTTATGTTTTTGTACAAGTTTTGTAAAGGATTAATACTGTTAGACTTATCAATTAGTACTGCTAAGTATAATTAAAACTGCTCGTTATACTTAAGACTGCTTGTTAAAACTGATAGTCATACTTAATGTTGTCAAGAAGAAAATACTTTGGATTTTGTATTTTTGGCTATGGACTAACATCTGCAGGTAAAGCATATTGAACACCTGATGTTGAATGTTTCACCTTTGGAGTTATGGTTGAGAGAAAGTTAATGATCTTGGTTCATAGTTTTTAACTTTTATTCATGGGTTATGCGTAAATATGGATCCTCATGAATTCTCCCATGTCTATCTAGTCTTTTCTAGTGTGCTTGTGATGAATAGAGGCATGTTGTTGTATAATTATTGAAGACAGTTAATACTGTTAGACTTCTGTTAATACTGCTAGGCAGAAAATTACTACTGTCAGGCAACATTTAATGCTGTTGAGATGATATGGGCGCCAAAGTTACAATTGTTGACCAAATTCTTATCTCTTGAAGCATTGTTTAAGGGGAGGCTCCTTATTAATACAACTAAAAAGCATGGATGAAAGGATGTGTTATATCATAAGTATGTTCAAAAGAATCAAAAACATCTAGGCATATCAAAAGAGGTCGGGACACCAAGATACCTCAGTCTAGTGGTCCCCCTGACAAAGGTTGGTGATGAGGCTGTCCATAAGGAGTTGGGTGACATAATGGAAAGGGCTGCTACTACTGCTTCTAGCTAAGAAGCAGAGCAGGACAGTGGTAACATCAAATAAGACCTAATCCATGGCAACACTTAATGGATCAACTCCTTAAGGACTTGGTTCAGATAGTGGTCCCAGGCGCCAAGATACCATATTAGGGGATGTGGATGCTCATACTAGGTTTGAGATTACATCTAAAAAGTCCAATGATCCACCTCTCTTAAGAGGTTACACACTTGGAAGTGGGGAGGACAGTATGAAACTATTAGAATTGATATAATTTTGTACACAATTGTCATATAAAAACAGAAAGAGTGTTTTGGTAAGCCAAAAAAATGAGAGATTATGAGAGCTTAAAAATAGAAAGAGAGATGTGTGCATAAAAACATAAATGAGTGATTATGTGAGCAAAAAGAAATGAGAGATAATGTGAGCATAAAAACAGAAAGAGAGCTTGTGTGAATCAAATTTGATGATAAAAGTTGCTTTTTGGAATGAAATTTGGGTGCTTACTGGTGTCTTATTCTTAAATGCTGCTCAGCTTCAACTTAATGCTGCTAAGCTTAAGTTAATGCTGTTAAGTATAAGTTAATGATGCCAGTTCAAGTTCCTGCTATTGAGGGTGATTTTATAAATACTTCGATTAAGGGTTTCATTTACTTCTTTATTCGATTTCAATCATTCAAACACTCTCTAACCATAAACCCTAACTCAATTTTCATCTTTGATCATCAAAATCATCATTATGTCAAGCCCTAAGTTTGCTGAAACGCGCAATGTGGTCGCGTTCTTAGAAAAGCATGTAGAAAGTGATTGGTTTGCAGAGATAATTGATTTCTTGAAAGCAAGTTCTGTTCATTATGCTTTGACAATTAATCCAATCATCTACACATCTTGTATTGAACAATTTTGGGCAACTGTCAAGGTACAGGTAGTTAACAGAGTGCGTCAATTACAAGCCT
>BQNB010066627.1:0-33496 GCA_026074375.1 Tanacetum coccineum
GAAGCCTAGTACGGTTGCATTCATCACAGATCTTTGTAGTCTTTGACCAATAAAACTTTCGAAAAAGATGGATATGATCTAGTCGTGTCGTTTTATACATCCATTCTCTACATGTAATATATGTTAACTTTTACAAACCAACAAAACAATCTTTCTTTCTTTTTTGCAACAAAGACAAATAAATAAAGTTCAAAATTTTAAATTAAAGAGCTGAAATACGGATACTTTACAAAAAGAGAGGAAAAAAAAAGGAGACTTTTAGACTAAGAAAGATGACGTACTAAAGGACATTATGTTGTACATGGTCTGTCATAATTGTATGAACACGACAAGGTTCATTAGGGTTTTTAAGTTTTGTACTAATAAGTTTGTATTTATGAAAAGTTCTCTTCACAAGGAATTCGACATTCATACTCTTATGTTAATGAAATAAAAACTTACTCTATCTACTAAACAAAATATGTAGTACAATATAAACCGGCAACACACTTACACTAGGGTTCTAGCTTTACTCGTCAAATAAAAAAAATAAAAATAAAAAAACAATGATCATCTTTGCCTCTTTGGTCATTTTCGAAAGATCAAACCCCACCCTAAATATGATGAAACAGTTTTTTGATGGAAAATTTGAAACATGGCTTTCAACCAGCTTCCAATACTAGCATTATTACTAAGAGATCATGATGATCTCTTACAATAGAAACCATGAAAGAGGTTGACTTATATCAAGATATGGACATTTCACTAACATTAAGAGTTATATATATAATAATATTCTCTGAAACAAAATAAACTTAGACACAACACAGTAAGAAAACATGATAAAACTGAAGACTAATTATATATAATTTTACACAGTTAAAAACAGTTAAGCAGCTACAAGAGGAAAAAAGATATGATAAACTTAAAAACTCTAGAGTTGTATGAATTCACTCATACGTATGGAAATTTAACTGATCATTTAGAACACGTGTGTTAGAAAGATTCACTAGCTTACCAAAACCATTGTGTGCCATATTTGTTATTCTTGATTCTTTTATGTGATAAATTAATTTATATAAGATGCTTGTTACTAACATTAAATCAATAATTAAATATAAATGCATATACTGCAAGATAAGAATCTAATGTAGTGCATTATTATTCATATTATCATGTTACCACGTACGATTACATGATAAGCATATCACCTCTCATAGCAACTATTGAAAAGGTAAGAGATTATATTAGAATGATCATGATAATGATGATCACCCCCTTTGAAAAGAAACCATTAACAATTAGTGTAAATTGTAGTAATGCCAACGATAATGTGAGTACAACCTTTTTAATGGTATATTATGAGTGTGGAAGCCAATGAAAAGCAGTATTAGTGGTGGAAAGCAAGAGATTGTGGTCTTTCACAATGCACCCTAAAGTTTGACAAACTGAATGCAATTAGTGGTTGCAAATACTAGTATATATTTTCATCAAGAAACTTATTGACAATATTTAACACTAGTAACTTGAATCTTCATATTCTTTGCTTGACTAAAAACCGCTTAAACTGCCGGTTTTTGGTACACTCGGGTCGACCCGGTTTGATAAATTCAGCCGGGTCAAACCTTTGTTCAAAAAAAAATATGATAACAAGTTTCTGTGGTAAGAATACAATAGTGACATAACTATACATAAGACTTGACCATGTATGTGCTTAATTTGATGCCCTATTGTGGCAATGCTATTCATTAGATAGCTAACTGAATGATATAGTGACTACAGTTGCTAATATAAACTGTGCATACTTGCGAACAAAAAGAATTCTTGGGAAACAAAAATAATGGTAGCCAATATAACCAAAACAAAGTTGTTTCTAGTAACACTTACACACATCTAAAACATCCATCTACCTTGACACTAACAAATTTTACCACGATAAGCTTAGCATGTTGTTGTTTCTTTTTATCAAAAAACCAGTTCAACCCGGTGGTCGAACATGTTGAACCGGTTACCCAATGAAACGGTGACTCGACCGAGTCAACTAAAAAACCGGGTTTTAAAAATTGAGTTTAACGGTTAAGTGCTCACAATAAGAAAATTATAGAGAAATTTAATACTAGCATGTGAGTTTCATGCACTTCTGGTTCATGCTTTTTATCAACTACGAAAAATATTTCGAAATGGTGGTACAACAAGGAACTGTCCCTAATTTAGAATGAATAATTAAACAAAAAAAAATTGTTACATTTATCGAAGTATGGTCTGCTTTATGCATCCATGATGTAATCAAATTCATAATTGTCATGATTTTTTTTGAACGGCTAAATTTATTAAAAAACTAGCAAGGAGCTAGAACCAACAAAAAAGAGTTATATGTTTACAAGATAAGAATTTTTTAACCAATCTATCAAACTAAATTTGAATTTTCCCCTATGCTTGCACCATTGGAAGGATCGAGCCACAATGTCGTCGAAAAGAGAAGCTTTTGAAGGGATGGTAGAGCCAAACACCACTTGATTCTTGAAATTCCAAATAGACCACCAACCAATGTAAATAATACCTTCAAGAATATGTTTACGCCTCAAAGAAAGAGTAAGACTGGAAGTCCACATCTCCCACTCCTCAAACGAAGAAACATGAGGAGACTTTACATCCCACCAAGAAGTTATATTGCGAAAGATGTCCCGCGCCATAGAACAAGCAAAAAAGAGATGAGAAGATGACTCGGCATGATTCTCACAGATAGGGCATAAGATGGAATTAATATCCAGACCTCTTTTAGAAAGGTTAAACCGAGTGGGTAAAACGTCAAGTTTAACTTTCCAAGCAAGGATGTTAACTTTGATAGGAACCATCTTTCTCCAGCTGAATTTGGAAGAAACCTCGGGGAGCAAGTGATCATCAATAATTTTCCTAACCGAAGCAACTGAAAAATCTCCTGAACCTGACAAGGACCAATACCATCTATCTTGCATGTTTGGGAGCTGAAAATCAGCTAAAGAATTAATCATATCGGTAAATTGTTCGAGCTCAACACCACCTCTAGGCATACGACGTAAAGAAAGTCTCACGTTGTCGTGCACGAGCTTGGAAGCAACATTGATTTGCTTACAAGTTTCTAGCTTATAGATGCGAGGGTACAGGAATTTGAAAGCGATATCACCCTTCCATGTATCTTCCCAAAACAAGGTGTCAACACCATTACCAATCTTTTTCTTAATAAACCCAAGTAAGTCAATACCTTTATTCTTAAGATTGTGTAATTCGCGTATAATGTCTAACCAAATGGATGGAAAAGAAGACTTAGCTGTTGTACTGAGATTACCATCCTTTCCATGCATGGCTAAAATAAATTTAGCCCACAAAGAAGTAGAGTCAGTTTTAAATCTCCAAACCCATTTAAACATGAGAGCGCGGTTCATAGCAAAGAAACTCGAAACTCCTAAACCTCCTTTATTTTTGGAGGCCAAAACTTTATTCCAACTGACGAAAGATAACTTCTTTTCCATAATATCTACCCCGTTGAAGAAGCGACTACGGATAGATTCCATCCTTTTAAGCACCTGAGAGGGAACTTTAAACAAAGACATGTAATAGATAGGAGTCGAACCTAGAACCGATTTGAGGAGAGTAAGACGACCTCCTATTGAAAGAGTTTTCATCTTCCATTTGGATAAGCGAGCCAATAATTTATTAACTATGTCGTCCCAAGAGTTAATACGAGACATAGAACCACCAATTCTCGAACCAAGGTATGAGAAGGGAGATTTAAGCTGTAAACAACCGATCGAATGAGCAGCTTGATTCACTATATCATCGTCTACAGCGATCCCCATAAGTTTGCTCTTGTGCATATTAATACTAAGACCAGACGCACAAAAGAAGCATTTCAGCACTTTAATAATGGTCGAGATGTTGGAGTTAGACCATTGCCCCAAAAAAACCACATCATCGGCATAGAACAAGTGAGAAAGATGAAGATTCGAACCGATTGAAACACCCTTGAACATACCTGCATTGACAACATTCTGAAAAGAAAGATGTAGACTTTCCATGATCAAAATGAAAAGAAATGGGGATAAAGGATCTCCTTGTTTGAGGCCTTTATGAAATTGGAATTCTTTTGTAGGACTTCCGTTCACAAGAATAGAGCCTCTAGAAGAACGTAAACAGCTATGAATCCAACCACACCATCGATCGCCAAAACCAAACTTCTTCAACACTTCGTCAAGATAGTCCCACCTGACCGAGTCGAAAGCCTTTTCAAAATAAAAGAAGTGCCTATTAAAGTTCAATGTTCACGCTTGGAAGGTGCGTATAAATGGTTTACCGGACTCGGTGGAACATTTCTCGTAGATGGTATAGATATTCTTCTATTCTAAGTCACTATATGCGAGACGGGTGTTGAATCTTCGAAAATTTTTGTTCTTAATTGTAGTGTTTGTTTAGAGCTATTTTTCGGAGGGTTTGTGTTGGTGGGATGTGAGTTACATGGAGCTTGATTCTGTTGATGAGTGGATTTCTTGAAAACTAATTTACGGCTGCCTTCTAATGCTTAAAAGATTAGTGAAGGGTGTGTTATGGTCTTGGGTTCATTTGGCTTTTCGGAAATAAGAAGATTTTTGGCGTTGTTCCTTCTTCCAAGGCGATATGTTTGATGATCTAGTGCTCTCGTCTTCTTTTGTGTAGTTATAGATGTTAAGCTACGTTTGTTGGGTGGATTGGTTAAAAATCCTCTCTTGTGTCCTTGTAATGTTCTAGCTTCTTGCTAGTGTTTTCTTTTAATAAAATTCGCCGTTAAAAAAAAATAATGGTCGAGATGTTGGAGTCAGACCATTGCCTCAAAAAAACCACATCATCGGCATAGAACAAGTGAGAAAGATGAAGATTCGAACCGATTGAAACACCCTTGAACATACCTGTATTGACAACATTCTGAAAACAAAGATGTAGACTTTCCATGATCAAAATGAAAAAAATGGGGATAAAGGATCTCCTTGTTTGAGGCCTTTATGAAATTGGAATTCTTTTGTTAGGACTTCCGTCAATTAAGAATAGAGCACTCTAGAAGAACATAAACAGCTATGAATCCAACCACACCATCGATCGCCAAAACCAAACTTCTTCAACACTTCGTCAAGATAGTCCCACCTGACCGAGTCGAAAAGTTTTCAAAATCGACTTTAAAAATATAGTTTGCTTTTTTTTGGATCTACACCAGTGGATCAAATCCTAAGAATGATGTGACCGTCTAAATTTGTTACCCGCAACAAATGCCGATTGCAAATCAAGTAAAAATATAAGAACCTCCAAAACACCACCTAAACGGTTCGCCAAGATTTTAGCATTAAATCTTTATATAAGCTCCCAATCAAACTTATAGGGACGAAAGTCTTTAACCATTGTTTAGCGTTTTTGAGGATTTAGGAATCAAGGCAATAAAGAAGAATTACCACCATTAGAAAACGAACCCGTGATGAAAAAAATAAGAAACATCTTCTTTGAATCTTTTCTAACTGACTCCAATATCTTCGATAAACACAAAAGTTGATCCATCTGCCTGGAGATTTATTCCATTACCACAGTTCCCAAACTGCCCTTTTTTAGTTCTTCTAAAGAAAACATCTTGTTCCAAATCGACTTGAACCTCCGAAGAAATTGGTTAGGAAAGTTCATATCCAGAGAAAAGACGGGTAGAGGGTATGGGTTTTATTATAAGGCAGTCAAATCAATTTTTGAAGTGAGATAGAAAAATCATCTTTATACCATAAAAGGGGAATGATCCAAATGCCGTAACTAAATGCCTCTAATAGCAAGGTTGTTTCTTTTTTTATTAAGAATACCATGGAAGAATTTCGAGTTTTCATCACCTTCAATAGACCATTTGATTTTGGCTTTTTGAGCCACCTCCAAAGACATTTATGCTTTGCCTTTCTATAAGTGAAGTCATCACATTCTTACGGTTTATTTAGAAGATTCCGAGTTGCATACCTCGAGTCAATTGTCTTGACGATGTCATAATTCGTACTTTCAATTTGGTGTTTTGGTATGTCAAGCTTTCTTTTTTGGTATTTGTCCACGAACGCAACTTCGTCTTTAAATACTTCAATTTGTTCATAAAACGGAGCATGACATTAGAATCATCAGACTGATAGTCATTCCAAACTTGTTCCATAAATTTATCGAAACCTTCTAACTCAAACCAATAGTGATATAAGCGAAATGGGGTAGGACCATAATCAAAACATAACTCGCGCAATAAAATTGGACGATGATCCGACAAAATATAGATCCAAAGATTTCTTTTGTTTCCGTCGGTGTGGCTGAAATATTTGGACATGATTCCATCAAACCTTCTGAGATAAGAAAGCGGTCAAGTTTACTCATTTTAGCAGCGGATTTATGGACCCATGTAAAAGAACAGCGTCCCATAGGAACATCGACCAAACCACTAGATGAAATAAAAGAGTTAAAGATAGCAGCCCCTTGAATGTTAAAGATGGAACCAAAACGTTCATCTTGAGTGTGAACCTCATTGAAGTCCCCCATTATAACAACTTCACCAGCCTAGTTATCGATAATGAAGTGTAAGTAATCCCAAAGAACCTTTTTATCAGATAGATCTTGAGGAGCATAAATCGATATAATGAGATAATTTTTAGAGCTATGAATCCATTTACCTCTAATGGCGACAAAGTAATTCGAGATCGTAGAATTATGTTTTTCAAACATACAAGGATCCCACACACAAAGAATACCACCCGAATTACCAACTGAAGGACCACAAATATAATCGAAAGAAGAGTTACCCCAACACAGTTTGACATTACAAATATCAATATTCTCCATTTTTGTTTCTTGAGATGATAAAAATATCACTTACTTTTGGTAACAAAAGCTCCTTAAACCCAATCTTTTTAGACTTTTGGGCAGATCTTGAATTTTTAGGGACAAAAAACTCATCGACTTCACTTCATTCACTCCTTGAGACTCAATGATTTCTTCAATATTTTTGATGCACCCATCCATCTTATACCCCATTGAATGTCCTACCTTCACCAACTCTTCCATAAATTGCAGAAAAGAACCTTATGATCGAGGTGTTGTTGCTTTCTGAAAATGGCCAGAACAGGCAGAAACTTCTCCATCCTCTTTTGGTTTATGGTTTGGTTTATTTGATACTAACATCCTCCTGTTTGACAATTGTGTTCTCCCTGAATTGATGTTTGGTTAGAGGAGATCATGATTCGAATTTGCTCTGTGGTGTTTTTAGGTGTGAAACTGGAGTGTTTTCAAAGAATCAGCAGTTTGTGATCGATCGACGGCAATAACATTTTCATGTTTCTTGTTTATTATATCATTGATGTTAATTGGATCTTCTGTTTGTGCTTAACCGACTCTTTATTTTGAGATTGCGCTTCATTAAGGGAGTCTTTCTCATTCTCAAACACAGTTTAGGGATTCTCTCCTCGTCGCTTTCACTTTGAATTGTAGCATTCTCGGATTCAGTTTGAGTGTCGTCTTCCTCCATGAAGTCAGGGTTCCAACCAGTAACTTCTTTAACACGGGTCCAATACACTTTACCTTTAACTATGATTTTAAATGATTCAAATATGTTTTCAACCATTTTTGTTTTGATGCAAACTCTTTTCCTGTGAAAACAGGAATCCTCTTTGTCATCTTCGTATAATAAATCCCCTCATTTAGAGGTGATTTTGGTGAAAGTGTTCGAAGACCAAGCCATGATTGAGACTCCTTCTATGTCAATCCAAGCGATTCTCTCGTCAGTGTGAAACGAATTTGAAGGTTGTTGTAGACTAGAAAACCAAGAGCCTGCACCAACATGGGATAGGAAATTTTCTTTTGCCTTAATAGATTGAAAAGAAATCAAAACCCATAACCCTCCCATGTATTTTATGGTAATATCAGTGAATCATTCCGTATCCAAGACCATCTTGAGGTTCGATAATGAACTAAACTCCTTTACTTTCCCCAGTAAAGATAAAGAAAAGTCACGGTCTTGATAGCAAGAGTCGTCGAGAACTAAGGCAGGTTTCATCTCATTCTCCTTGATACTATTGAGATGACCTTTTTTAACGAACCAGGGGCAGTATTAGCTGAGTTTTTGTGGGAAACCTCAACAAAAGTTTTCTTCCTGATATTAGCAAGATTATGTTCGGCATAAAAGGTAGGTTTAGACTCCCTTTAAAAACGAGCAATTGTTGCGTGTAAATGAAAACTTCCAAACCAAATTGTGCATAAATTATCGATCAAATTAACAACCTTTATGAATCGAATAAATGCAAATCTTTTTCCTACCTGTGACTTCTTGAAGGGAATGTAAACATCCACAACATAACCATAATCTTTACAAACGTTCCAAAGATCTTGAGCGCGAATATGATTAGGGAAATTGGTGACGTAAACGGTTTTAAATAGCTGGATCTGGTCTTCTTTTGATTTAAAACAACTTCGATTGCGATCGCCCATATTGAAAAGCAATAAAAAGCATAATTGAAAAAAGTGAATCAGGGCTTTGGAAATTAGTTTAATTAGGGATTAAATTGATGAATTTAATGGAAAAAGTGAGATGGAAAAAGGGAATCTGGATTTCATGACTCAACTCTTTGAGGAAAGAAATCCCCATATAGAAATTGATTAGATTGTGTAATTAAAAAAAACTATATCTATTACGGAGTATGTAGGTATATATGTGCATATTTCATTATCGAAAGCATATATACCTTTTAAAATGGTGTATTACGAGTTGTCGCAGCCAATAGAAACTGGAATTAGTGGTATAAAGCAACAATATATGGTTTCTCAATCTTTCAATCAACATCAAACGTTTGACAGATTGTAAATGATAATGTATAGAAGCATATTAATATAGTGGTAGAAAGGAAGAGAATATGGTCCTTCATGAAATACACATGAATGTTTGGCACAACAAATGTCTCGATCAATCGATTATGGTCTGGCATTATGATTAAGATGTCGTGCAAGGCTTAATTCAACGTTTTTGGAGGGTCCGTATTATCTTTATAATCATTGCGTCTTGTCTTCTTCAAAGTGCCCGGTAATGTTCCTAAAGGCAATCAATAGGCAGTGCAAAATGCTATAGCGAAACGCCTAAACATAACCAGTATCATCTTTAGTTGTGTTTATTTGAGAATAAGCGACACTGGTTGTTGAAGTGTTTGAGTTTTAAGAATATAGCATAGCTAAAATAAAAAATGTTTACACAATTCGTTAAAAGTTTTACATCCAGTGTGGGTGCTTTCTAATGGATTACCTTCATCCTTTTGGTGTCTATAAGCAAAAACAATCATGAATTTGAGCAAGCTTGTGGTAACATTATTCATTTCGTACGTACGGGTGCCTAGACGGTGCATATTAAAAATATACTCAAAGTTCAAAACACGCGACTAGGATAGATTCGTTCACTCGATCCTACATGCTACAATTAGGGCCGATCATATGACAACAAGCACACCCATAACTGAACAAGATAACATCAAACGCTACAGCGTGAGGGAAAAGCAACGAACTTTAGTAATATTTCAGCGACACCGGTCCATTTTCAAAACAAGAAGCAAAAATAGTGCAGATGCATATACCGTAAAGGAAAAGCATTAAAGCGATGAACTTTATTAATATGTTTACCCTACGATGGAAGATTACCAAACAAAGACCTTTTTTTTTTTTTTTTTTTTTTTGCATTTACAAGAATCAAAATAGTACTTTTTGTAGGATTTATTGAGCCCAAAGAAATCATATGTCTGGCTAATGGGCTTACATAAAATTGGGCTTACATAAAATTGGGCTCACCAATTATCCAGATGGACCAGATAGCCTGTGTCTCTTTTGCTTAGAGAATCTCCAATTTTTTGTAAAAATCATCATTTCTCATGTACTAAACTTTTCCTAGAAGATTACATTAAACTTGCTATGAAATTTCATGTGATAGCATGTATATGTATCATCTCTTCCTATTAAATTACTTATAATATATTCGTGTACCTAAGTTTTCTTTTCTTGTTCACCTTGTTTTTTCTAGAAAGGTCACCACAAAATTAAAAAAACCACCGACTGTTACTAAACATGAAGAAATAAATTTAATCAATTTTATCATATTACTTTTTTTCAAATAGCTATTAAAAAAATTATTTATAAATTAAAAACAAAACTGTTATTTTTTGCAATATAGTTTTTACCAAAGATGATTATTTTAGGATAGCATCAGAAGAGAAAAGTTTAACATAAAACACAATTCTAAATATACAGGAAACAAATACTGATCATTTATTTTTCTATCAAATTAAAAACAAACACTTTTTATCTTTTTTTTCATGAGTTTAATATCTCTCACCCACTATCGTTACGGGAAAATGAATTAATAACATCGCGCGAAAATTAATTTCATAGTTATATCAAGGGGAACTTCAATATAATTTCGACGAACTCTTTTTTCATGATTTTTTGTAAAAACAAATCACGTGAGATTTTTCCAGTCGAAAATTTCAACATAAAAAAATTTGAAAAAAAGTTTGTCGAAAGTATATCGAAGTGCCCGTCTATTGGAAGATAAAAAAATCTCGTCACGATTGTGTATTTTTTTGTCGATTAACGATTTACCGTTTGTAGGATATTTTATATTTTTTTCATGAAAATGTGAAGATATATTAATACCAAAGTGGGGCCTTTGGGAGATAACGGGGCCGGCTCATTATTTTCGTCTCAGACTTTGCCTATAAATAGTGGACTGTTCCCACATATTTTTCACCCTTTTACACACAGTTTTTCTCTGTTTTAGAACAGATTACATATCTTTTAGTCTTTGATCATGTAACTTATTTAAACATTTGTTTACAAGTGATCCAATCTTTTCTCTTCATGTGCAAGAGAATAATACTCGTAATCAACAATATACAATGTAATATAGATTAGTTTGTGCATACGTAACGTTATTACGATCTCGTTATAATTTGTACATCAACAACATAACCTCCAATCTTGTGTAGTAGTTAGATCGGGTTAGTATTTTAGGTGTGAAAATACGTGTGTGAGCGCTTAGTATTTTAGTCCTCAAAATACGATTGTGAGTGGTAGATCGGTTCTAGCTAAGATTAGAACTCGACATCTAGCTTAGTGTCGAAAAATAATGTAAGCAACGCGGTTTATGTGTTTAGGCCTTAAAACACAAGGTTTGTTATGTTGGGCCATAAACACAACGAGTTTGGTTGTACCTGAAGAAGGATTCGACATTTAGCTTAGTGTCGGAAAATAATATAAGCGATGTTGTAAGGTTTTCTCCGCCGAGAAGGGAGCTTGTTGACTAGTGAAGTAACTCTCTAGTTAGGTACTCGGGGAGTGAAGTAGGGCGAAGAGGAGCGTCGTGAACGAACCACTATAAATCACCGTGTTCGGTTTGCGCCTTCTTTTATCTTTTGCTTTACATTTATATTTTCGTTTATTGCCTTACATTTATATTTGCTTTATATCTGTATATGTGTTGATTGTTGCTTATATTGTTTGGATGATGATTGTGTCATAGATAGAAGTTAATGTTGTGATTGTGTTTATATTGCTATGACATGCTCTAGCTGATATAGATGTATTATTCACACTTATCATATTACATCTAACTTAATCGATAATTTGATACAAAAGATTAAAGTTTTTAAACGGAAACGTATTCCCAACCCCCCCCCCCCTCTCTACGTATACCACATAAATTTTCTTTAATCTTTTGCAAAACAATCTCAGCTATCATTTTTCACCAGTAAATAGTCTAACATTCCTCTTCTTTCAAATATTACTAGACGGGTACCCGCACAATGTGACGGCAGGTACCCTGTGACTATATTTTGCGACGAGCAAATGTTATTCGGTTAAACGTTTTTCTAACAACAACTGTACAAATGAATGATAATTTAAATTTAAATAACTTTAAGCAATAATAATGCAAAGTATTTCATATCCAAATAAACATAAGATCTAAACGAAAGAAAGGAACGCATAAGTAGCATCTTTGAAACATAAGTTAAAATAGACCGGTATTCGCGCATTGCTGCGACTAGTTCCCATATAATTAAATCTTTCGGCGAAGGGCTAGGTGAGGTTCAAGGACCAGAAAAACTTTGGACGGTTGAATCTATTGTGTGTGAAGTATGATTAGTTTGTGTTGTAGCTTTTTGATTCTTTCATAAACAATGAGTTCTTTTTATATTAAGATTTCATAACTGACATTTTAATATATATTAATAACTTTTTTTAAGTTTTATATGTTACAAGTATTGATATGGTGGTTACTTATTTCCCATTAAATCACTTATTTGATCATTAATACGACGGTTACAACTTTTGAGGTTACAAATATTGATTAAGTTTTGAAATCCTTCCATAACAAGAAATGTTTTGGTCTCTTAAAAATTTTAAGACTTTTAAAATCAGAATGCTCTAAATGCTTTATAAAGTAGTAGAGATAGAGATAGAAAAGTAGAGATAATTTTACAAAATCTATTAACATTAGATTTACCTTGAACATCCTTGAAAATCTATGAGAATCAAATCTTTAAATTTTCGTATCTAAAAAATTGTACGATAAGAAAAGAACATCAAAATAGATCAAAAAATACAAACACGTACCAAAAAATAGGTAAAAACCAACAAATCATCATTTTTAAGTTTTCATTCATTTTATCATATTTTTTTCTCCGTATCTTATTTTTAAGATACTAAAAACTAAAAAGGCATCATAAGAAAACTTAGATTTTAAATTCTAAATTCAAATAAAATTATCACATATACTAATCAAAATGGAACATGAGGTCGGAGGAGATGAACGAATCTTATGTAAGGCGACAACGAAAATAAACTCATCAAACTAAAAAATACGAAAAGGAAAACTAAAAAAGAATGGAATCTATACTTAAAAGTTAAGATACCTTTTTTCGGCATCACCTTCTCCAAAAGGTATAACTATCATCGTCGGCACAACCAACATCGACCTTTTCCATAATCTACCTAGTAGATCATGTTAACCCATCAAGTATCAGATCAACACTTAGGAGCAGGACATTATAGAGAAGCAACAGAAACAAAAACAATGTAAAGTAGAGATAATATTATTACCATTCGAAATCTCCATCTTGACATCGTCATTTTCACTTTCAAACAACTACAAAACCACAAAAAAGATCACACATCAAAAGGGAAGCAAACAAAAAAAACCAAGAACACCAAGAGCATATTGATCTAAACATTAAAAACCCTAATGTGTTTATGCTTATCAGATTCGGTGTGAAGAGTTTTTATATTGAAATAGGTTGTTACTATTCATATGATTTAAATGAGTTGTTATACCTTTTGGGTTGTTACAAATTACAATTAATATGGCTTTATGAGCTGTATTAATATTATGTGTTGTTATAATGTGGGTTTGTTACAAAATGAATTTCACATTAATACACTAAATTTTGAGTTATAACTTTTAATTATGTGTATTTATTGAGTTTATAGCAAAAGTAACATAAATCTTTCTATAACAAGAAATATCTTTTGTTCTTAAAATTTTTAAGACTTCTATTTTTAAAAGTCCTAAATGCTTTATAAAGTAATAGAGATAAACAACATTGGCTAAAATCAATTTCCTCAAAACATTTCTTATAGCATTGTTACAAGGATAATCAGGTGCAATTGATACAGTGTCCCTCCAGTCTTTAGGCATACTTCCAACATTTATTTCTCTTTATTTTTCCCCAAATAATGCTTGAAAAGTCACACTTGAAAAACATATGATCACATCCATGCATTTGGCACATAAAGAACATATCATAACTGAATTATTTCACTTTACCATTTTATCTTGAGTAAGATAAAAGCACACATTGGATTGCATTGGGAGAACTATATAAGCTTCTGATGCAGTCGTCGTAGAACTTCAACAAGAAGTTTTACAACTTTCTAGGCAGTGCACCTAATCGTTGTAGTGTAGTATAGGCAAGACTCGGGGGTTGTTATCGTTCTCTAGGGGAATAGGTTGGGAAGACTCGATCATAATCTAACAGAGGTCTACGGGGTTGAAAGAATATTCTTTTTGTATTTTTATTTTATAGAAAGCAGGTAAAATCATGGTTTGAGAAGTTGGTTTGATTAAAATACTAATTAATAGAATAAATCTAAACTACTTTGGTGATAACTATATGATAAACGAACGTATTTACTTAATCATGCACTACTCCTTAGATTGCTTCTCCTCATACTGTTGCTTTGTCACACTTGTGATGATATGTGCAAGTATTTCCTAAGTCATGAACGAATTACACGAACCCACCGTCTATTTAATATTTCGTTAAGGCAATACACAAGTAAGGTAGTATGAAGACTATTACAAGGCCCATAAGAGTATATTAAATGCAATTGAAATATCTTAAGAGGGATCAACCATATTAGGGGTAAGGTAGTATGAAGACTGTTACCGATGGTATCCTTTCTACACACTCGCGTTTCCCTAGACGTCTATGTCAATTTAATATCTTATGGCTAGTTTTCTAAAGCCTAATGCGCACATCCATCACAAGAAGCAACATTAAAAGGATCTACAATCTAAGTTTCATGCAATCATAAGTAAATACTAATAGATATAGCCTTGTATGGCAAATAAAGGAGAAGAACAAGAATCTATCACAAAACACATAGACATATTAAGTGATAAAGGATAAATGAACTTCACTTGATTAAATCATGCAGTTGAGGCTGTTACAAAAGGGTTTTGACACCCTAAAAATGAGCCTAAAGGCTGCCAAAGTCGTCTTCTAAAACTAGGGTTCGTCTACCAAAAGTTACACACTAAAACCTTAAAAACGGATTTGTATATATAAGAAAACAAGCGCGACGGCGTCGCTTTATGTTCCTGACGTCGTCGTGCCGCAATGGTCTTCTAAGGTTTTTTAAGTCGACTTCATTCTGATGCCGTCTAGAATTCCATGACGCCATCACTTGATAAAGTTGACGCCGTCGCTTGTAATTAGTGACGTCGTCTCCACGCACTGTATGCTTTTCTTTAAGATAGTTGGTGTAGAGTCATAGTCTTGTCCGTTTCTTCGCCAATTGAGCCCACGTTACGTGTATTTCCTCCAAATGCCATCCAAATGCTAAAAATGCAAAAATGATGATTTAGGGTGTTAAATAACCTCAAAAAAGTGTATATAATGACACCTCATCAAATACCCCTACACTTGGGATTTGCTTGTTCTCGAGCAAATGGGCTTTTCTACCTAGACAATAGCAATATTGGGGGCATTTAACCTACTCTTTAAAAGAAGTTTAAGACACAACCTTCTAGACCTCAAAATTAAAAGCACAGAAAGAATATACTAGCACCTCACATAAGTGTTTGGGATTCTCTCTTTCTCCCGGGTGTATAATAGATTATAACAACTATGGGAAACAGAAAATTAACACTCATTATCTGTCATAGCATATAAATTATCATAGGCTTGATAACGGATCGAACCTCCACCGCTAGGCATAAGTATTAATCATTACTATCAAAGAGGTCTTTTAAGGGTTGTGGGGTGTAGGTGTAAGATAACATTAATGAAAACGGAAACGGAAACGGATGGGATATATTTGGGGTGGCTTTTTTGGATGAATTTAAGGTGAAAGGGTTAGCTAATTATTTATAAGAATACACGCTGATTGGGTTGCTAAGCCAAAGACTCAAACAAAGATATACAAACTCTACACAACTCTACATCAATCTTTTTTCTTTTTCTTTTCTATTTCTTTTTAATAATACATCATAACTTAGGGTTTATAACACACCCCTACACTTGAGTTTTAGAACTCATAATTATAATCTAACTGTAGGATCCTTTTAACACATACACTTCATATCATACACGGATCTAGATCAAGAAAAGAGAAAGAGAGATGATTTCTAGAGAGAGAAACAAGAGAGAGGTTAGAGAGAAAAGAAAAGATATTATTAGAAAAGAGAGAGTTAGATATTTTTCCAAGTGGAAAAGATATATATATACCCCGTCATGTTTAAGTAAACGTGTGGGATATTTGACTAGGACCCGGGCTCGGGTTTTGTTTGGGATTAAACCCAAAACATATACAATATTAGATTAACTATCGAGCCCGATTCCCGATACTATTTTATTACAACGTTAACTAATTGATTGACCGAGACTTAATTACATAATGAACGAACTTCATGTTCGACTTAATATTTTGAGGCTAACACTAACTAATGACCCGAATTGAGATGGATCAACATAATATGAAGATCATTTGACAAACATATGGGGGTATTGATTTAACTTTTCTTCCCCATTCTTCCGCGAAATAAATACTACCATGAATCTCAATCGTCCCAAAACTGTATTTGCAAAGATAAGGACTTAGCAACCGTATACTCAATAATTAACTTGGGTTAAAACAATAATGTACTAAAAGCGAGTACATACAAGGTAGGCTAAGGCAAATTGGGTGTAACAATTGGTTCAAGGGTTAACAATGCTCTTCATTAATGGTCTGGCTTAACCAGAAAATTAAGAGAACCGTGAAAAAGGATAGGCTCGGAGGGGCGTACTAAGGGTATCATGCACTAAAAATGAGTGCATGGCAAAGGTGTGGGATAGTTATATGATCGATGTGATCATCATAACAATTACAAGTTTTAAACATGGGTTAATCCTAATGCCTCTTATCTAGCAAATCTATATACTTACTATGCGGTCTCGAGATGCATCACAAAAACAAGTTCTAGAATTTAATACACTACCGGTACACTCATATAATTTAATACCGATACCAATGTTCTAGAAAAGGCGACAAAGACCATACATACACATCCGTAACGACGGAATAGACACATATGACTGCATTCGAACCTTAACTCGAACAAGCTAAAGGTCTAAATTATCTTGGGTATCAAAAATGGATACCCGAATTCCTAAAGATCTAAAGGCGAACCTCACATTTTTTGGTGGAATTCTGAAGGTTTTTATGCCAGTCATATAAATTCCTATCCATGAGACGCTATTAATACTCGGTTTTCGTCGGTATGTATCATAAAAAAATTTAAATTTTGTTTAAAATTACCTTTTACGCTATGTTTTGATATATTACTCATCATTTTAAGGATAAAGCAAATGGAAATTGAAGGAATAGTTTCTAAGACTTATTTCCCCCTACACTTAAGTTGAACATTGTCTCCAATGTTCTTTAGAAGTACCCGTAAGACGAATAAAGGGAAAAGAAACTAGTACTCCCCTGGTTTGCTGAATAATGGAGAAGAAACATGCGATAACTGGTTAACTCGTCTTCTAAGAATCGCCTAATGAAACTTCCTAAGAACTTCCAAGCTTCTTCTCATTAAATATAACCTGTAAATCAAAGACAAAGACAACTACACCTGGCGTAAAATTAGCGGGATATGATATATACAACGAAACTTTTAGGGTTGACTCTAAGAAAGCAGTAAAGATAGGATAAAAGTGATGATATAATTCTAGGTTTTTGCAGGTTTATAAGAAAAATACAAATTTTTAGAGATTGTGCAAAATTATTTTTCAAAAATAATTGAAAATTTCGAATTTTCACATGTCTGAGGGTTTGACGCCGTCACAAAAAATCCTGACGCTGTCGCTTGACAAAACAGACGGCGTCACGCTATTTTCTAACGTCGTCTCAACATACTATGAAAACTTCTCATTCGTTTTTCAGGAAATTTTCCTGCACTCAATCTTATTAGTTGTTTCTTGTAGAAAATACTACATAAAACCTGAAAATTAATCATTACAATCATATGACTCGAAACTGACGTGAATTAATCTAAACAATTTATTTTATATGTTTGAATATGTTCTTATAAATCGTATAATATCCCCTACACTTATTTTATGCAAAATACATTTGATTGTTAATAAGACGAAGTTAAAAACAAAACAAAGCATGATTACAAAATAAATTTCAAACATACAAAAATAAACGATAAAGAATTAAAATACAAGACACTCCTAAATGCGGGAAAATAATTATTAGGTTGCCTCCCAAAAAGTACTTTTTCTTTATTATTGAGTCTTGTAGCTAGACTCGAAGTCACACGTCCTCACGTGACTTCGTGTAGGCTCACAAGCCCACGGATGAGCCATTCTTTCATACTTTTATCCACTTGGTATTTGGAACCTAGGTTCAAACAATTCTTGCACATAAATTTGTTCTTCTCGTAAGCATTCCTAAAGCTGTTAGTTAGATCTCTTTGACTTAGCACGAGGATGGGTGGGATCTTACTCCATGATACGTGCCCCCAATTTTTAAACCTTGGTATAGTGCAGGGCATTTGGAATGTGTAGTTGTCTAAGATCCTAGTGAATCACATTAATCCCTTAGCACAATCATATTCAAGTTTAGTGACTTTTCTAAAGGGTTTGCCCATCATAGGTTCTGCCGTATCTCTTAGGATGAATTCTCTTGTGTATTCTAATATCATAAAATCTGTGATGTAAGTGAAGCTCCCTACGAACACATAGACATCCTTAACAATGGCAACTAAGTTCTTCCCTATACTTTCTAATCCTTTTACCATTATAGTATTGTAGGCTTTACGCGTAATAATGTTCATTGGTAAAAAAGGATCAAAGTAGGCGACAAACTTCCTAAAGTTGATCATACATTGGAATGCCAAGTCATCCCCATCAAAACTGTTAATTGCCCTTTAACGGCATAATTGTCCTGCATTACCATATTCTTCTAGCTCATTTAGGACTTCACCATCGTCAGAGTCGTCATCCGAATCTAGAAAAGGAGAAACAAGTGGTGTATCTACCAATTCGTCATCGGGCTCAAGGTCATCTACATCAATTTCATTAGGTTGTTGTGTGAAACCATTAAGGAATCGGTCAATGTTCTCTAGGCGAGAAACGATGTAAGTCGAGATTGCTTGTAGCTCGTTGAGCTCTTGGACAATCTTTGCACGAAGCACAGTTAGTAGGACAGGTGGGTTGTTGGTCGGTGGTGGATTCACATTCTCTATAATGAAGAATGGAACAGTCAATGAAAATTACGAAACAAACAAATAAGAGATAGTCTACGAGAAAGCTAATATACTAAAAATAAAAATCTCACTTGATAGGAATCAAGCGAGTAGACCTAAGTTAAACAATGGTCGAAACCTAACTATTCCCCATGCGATGCGGTCTTCATAGGACTTCAACAAGAAGTTTTACAACTCCATAGGCAGTGCACTTAATCATTGTAGTCTAGTATATGCAAGACTCGGGGGGTTGTTATCCTTCTCTAGGGGAATAGGTTGGGAAGGCTCGATCAGAATCTAACATAGGTCTACGAGGTTGAAAGAAGAATCTTTTTGTATTTTTATTTTATAGAAAGCAGGTAAAATCATGGTTTAAGAGGTTGGTTTAAATAAACTAATAATTAATCAAATGAATCTAAACTACTTTGGTGATAACTATATGATAAACGAACGTATTTACTTAATCATGCACTACTCCTTAGATTGCTTCTCCTCATCCTGTTTCTTTGTCACACTTGTGATGATATGTGTAAGTATTTCCTAAGTTATGAACGAATTACACGAACCCGTCATCTATTCAATATTCCTTTAAGGCAACACACAAGTAAGGTAGTATGAAGACTATTACAAGGCCCTTAAGTGTATATTAAATGCAATTAAAATATCTTAAGAGGGATCAACCATATTAGGGGTAAGGTAGTATGAAGACTTTTACTGATGGTATCCTTTCTACACACTCGCGTTTTCCTAGACGTCTATGCCAATTTATTATCTTATGGCTAGTTTTCTAAAGCCTAACGCGCACATCCATCACAAGAAGCAACATTAAAAGGATCTACAATCTAAGATTCATGCAATCATAAGTAAATACTAATAGATCTAGCCTTGCATGGAAAATAAAGGAGAAGAACAAGAATCTATAACAAAACACATAGACATATTAAGTGATAAAGGATAAATGAACTTCACTTGATTAAATCATGCAGTTGAGGCTGTTACAAAAGGGTTTTTACACCCTAAAAATGAGCTTAAAGGCTGTCAAAGTCGTCTTGTAAAACTAGGGTTCGTCTCCCAAAAGTTACACACTAAAACCCTATAAACGGATTTGTATATATAAGAAAACAAGCGCGACGGTGTCGCTTTATGTTCCTGACGCCGTCGTGCCGCAATGGTCTTCTAGGGTTTTTAAGTCGGCTTCGTTCTGACGCCGTCTAGAATTCCATGACGCCGTCACTTGATAACTTTGACGCCGTCGCTTGTAATTGGCGACGCCGTCTCCACACAATGTATGCTTTTCTTCAAGATAGTTGGTGTAGAGTCGTTGTCTTGTCCGTTTCTTCTCTAATTGAGCCCAAGTCACGTGTATTTCCTCCAAATGCGATCCAAATGCTAAAAACAAAAAAATGAACGATTAAGCACATAATTTTGGCATATATACATGATTTAGGGGGTTAAATGACCCTGAAAAAGTGTATAAAATGACACCTAATCAGCTTCAACCATTCCACCTTATTTGATTAAACTCTCAAATCTTTCCAAGCTCTTTTAATTGAGAAGTTTATTAGTTTCCCTTTTTTATTTTTCAAATTCACTTTGTCCAAAACTTCATCATTAAGCTCAGGAACTTTGACATTTTGTAGTAAAAGAGATTCTGAGTACCAATTAGCAGGCCATATCCATTCATTTCCATCTATCATTTCTTTAATACAATAGTCTTTTTTTTAAATCTTGCATCATATATCATTCTATTTGACATAAAAATTTTCAGAGGACCCATTTCACACAGTTGTCATTTCACATGGATGTACTCCTGCTAATTCCAGTATTGTGACATATAAAAGGTTTAACCCTTTCTCTTAAATCAAGCAAAGTTCTTTGAGTGCAGCTATCACTTTTCTCTTTATTGATCTCCTAAAAGCTTTTTCCTTTAAGTTTTATGAAATAGACCCATTTCACCTAGAGACTGTCTTTTTTAGAAACAATATTTCAAATGTGTTTAGTAAGGAGCACTTCATTCCATTCTCCCAACTATTTAATCCCCATACCTCCTTTATCTTTAGGCTAGCTTACATACAATTTTCCAGGAAACTTTTGATCTACCCTTTCTGTTTACATTTTTAGACCTTAAGAATTTCTTTAAGATCCCATTTATCTCCTTAACCACAGTTTTAAGGATTAGTACCACAAAAGACCAATATGTTTGCATAGCAGTTTAAACTGAAGCAATCATTTGTAACCTACCAACATATGATAGTGCTTTATTCTTCCAATGTTGAATTTTCCCTTTTACCTTATCAACCAACTGTTTGTAATCTTTGATCCCTAACCTTTTAGCAAGCAAAGGGATACTAAGATATTTCACAGGCAATTTCCTCACATTAAATGGTAAAACTTCTAAGATTTTTAGTTTCTTAGGTTCTTTTACACTTCCAAAAAAGATTACACTTTTATCCATGTTTGGAATTAAACCAGATGAATTACTTAATTCTATTAATGCCTCTTTTATCACTTGTATTGAGTCCACATCACCATGGCTAATGAGTAACAAATCATCAACAAAAGACAGATAATTGAGTTTCATTTCCTTACAGCCCTTATGAAACTTAAACTTTTTTACTTTCCATAACCTTTCTTTCCAACATTAAAGAGAAGACTTCCATAACTAGAGTAAACAAATAAGGAGAAATTAGATCTCCTTGTCTCAAACCCCTTCTACTTCTAAAATAGCCATGTCTCTCCCCATTAAGTCCAATGATGAAAGTTGCAGAAGATATACAAGTTATAATCCAATCAACCATCCTCCTATGAAATCCAAATTTGAGAAGAATTTTCTTTAAAAAGCTCCAATTCACAATGTCATATGCTTTTACAATATCTATCTTTAGAGCACATATGCTAGGCCCATTCTTGAAATTATAACATTTTAACAGTTCTTGAGATATCATCAAATTATCTTGAATTACTCTTCCAGGCACAAATGCACTTTGGTTGAAATTTACTAGTTTATCCAGCCCACTTTTGATTCTGTTTGTAAAAATTTTGCTGACGCATTTGTAAAGCACATTGCAACATGCAATTGGCCTGAACTCAGATACTTAATTAAGATGTGGACTCTTAGGAATGAGGGTGATCAAAATTGCATTAATTTCTCCTAACAGCTTGCCAGTTCTGAAAAACTATTTCCTTACTTTACACACTTCATCACCCACAATGCCCCATGAATGTTTGAGAAATGCAGAAGTAAAACCATCAAGTCGTGGTGCTTTGGCCTCCTCAATATCAAACATAACCTCCTTAATTTATTTGTTAGTAACATCTTTAACCATGCTTAAGGCTTCAGTTTCAGTCAAAGTGGATTTGAAAAGAGTATGATCATTTAGCTCAGTGACTGCTTTGCAAGTGCCAAGGAAAATCTTGAAGTGATTTACAAACTGCTCAACTACATCTTCTCCTTCAAATCTACCCCCTTCTCATTAGATATGCTTGTAATCATGCTATGACTTTTCATGCTTTTGAGTACTTTATGAAAGTACTTATTATTTTTATCACTTTTACTGATCTATTCTATTTTTGCATGTTGGAATAACAGCTTTTCCTCGTCATTTATTGCATCCATGTATTCAGCTAGACACTTAGCCTCTTTTGATTTTATACCTTCATAATACGGATGTTTATCCATATTCTTTTGAGCTATTTTCAATGTGTCTCTACACTTCTCAACATTATCAAACAGATTGCCATTTTTCCAAGATAATTTCTTCATACTACCTTTCATGTTTTTTAACTTCTTTGCTACCTGATGTGTTGTTGTGTAGGTTGTTATTTATTATTAAGTTTGACTATTTATTTTATGTTGACTATACCTAAAACAACACTCTAACGGGCAGTGTACCCGATCGGATGTAGCTTTGTGGTAAGTAAGGTGAGGATCACTGAGAGTGGAAGTTAACTCTTAATTCTAACGGTATTCTATTTACCTAGGTTTGGTACTAATCTTATATCATTATTCTAATTAAATATAATTAAACCTAAACTAATGCAAGGGGGTTTTCATGAGACTGGCACGAGTTTAGTTCTAATTATCCTAAGGTGATGACAAATAACGCATACAAATGATTAACAAAAGATTGGGAAGCAGTCAAATCTGAGAAAAACGTATTAGTCAGTTTAATCTAATAATATGCCTTGATTGTCTATTCGTGCAATGATTGTATTAATTCGTTGGTGGTATATCATTCTAAAGTTAGGTGGATCTTCTCCCTAGACTCGAGGGTTGTCGCTAGTTAATCCTGTCACAATTAACCCAAACCCGCATAAAGCTCACACCGTTGATTATAATCTATCTAGGAAACTATATTGGTAGTTATATTGAATCCTAGCTCATGGAGGCTTTACCAACTTATTGCTTAATGGAAATTCATATACTAGTAGTCCACACCCACTTAACTACCTATGGAAATAGGACGTTATGTGTAATCCTAAATCACCGGCTTAGTCTACCTATCCACTTAACCATAGATTGAAACAGGGATTTCTATTGGTGATCATATTATTCTAGCTATATGAATATGCATTATATGTTTCTATCCCGGACTCTTAGCCTACGCCCAAACAACACCAAAGTTGCAGCGCAATAAATATGTAAGACTAGACCCAGTTGAATGATAGGGAAAACACATAATTAAGCCCATAAACGGGTATGAAGTGATAAAGATAATCAACATGTAACGAATAATGTAACAACCCCAAAAACGGGTCGCAGCGGAATGTATGTCTAGGCGTGTTACTTCATAATACACAGCGCTAGATACAAGAGAACGACCTCTAAATGTGTCGTTTGAAAAGTAATTAAACATAATGCTAACCGAACGCGTATAGTGGAGTGTAGATATTACAAGAGTTTTCCCATCGATTAGACCACTTTATAGGACCTTCATGGCTTCATAGATCTTCTGAAACTCGGACTTGGTGGTAAAAAGCATACCCTAAATCGTATTTAGGGTTTGGTATTTATAGACACTGAAAATTGGTCGATAATACATATTGAAAAACTCAATACGACGTACTGGATGACTTAGCTTGAGCTCTATGAATAAAATATTCCATAATTTTCTTGAGCTGGTTTGGATACGCAATATCCGATTTTTGGATACAGCGTATTGACCAATACGGTGTATTGGGTCTTCGGATATGAAGTATTGACCAATACGGAGTATTGGTTCTTCGGATACGGAGTATTGGCTGAAAATGTGTTTTTCTTGATATTTGACCAAAGTATCATACACGGCGTATCTACTGATGTGGATACGACATATTCTTCAAAGTCGGGCAATGGTCTTGAGTTCTTCAAAGTCTTTAGATATGGTGTATTCATCTAGAATGATACGGTGTATTGAGTTCCAAAATCATCGAGCTTTCCAAACTCTACGTTTTAAAGACTTCAAAACACGTCTTCTCATCGAAAAATCTTTTGCAAATGCACAAAATTACTGCAAATAACAATTATAATATGAACTAAATTAATACCAATTCATTCAATAATTCTTCAATGGTTTATAAAAATGGATAAATAATGCTAGAAAAGTAACGTTATTTGATGTCATCACATAACCTTATACATATGAAAGCCATCTATTTCTATATCTCATCCTTTCTCAATACTAGATAAGAATTCCTTTTTTTATTAACAATGTAATTGGTAAATCTAAAACTCTTTTTCTTCTTCTTAATGCATGCAAGAATTACTAGTGTTGCAACACTATGATCAGAGGTCATAAAAGGCAATAACTAACCATAAGCCTTTCCATAAACAGTAGTAAATTCTTCATTAATCATTACTTTATCAAGTTTTTTCATCAAACTACGCCCCCCCCCCCCTTAATAAAAATTCATGGCTCCATCTCTGCATGTACTATTGATGTCTTTAACTTCCAGCTCATTAACACAACACAAATTCTTGTATATCCCCTGTCATAAACGAACCCCTTGCTGAATGTTTATCATTTTTCAAAGTAAAATTAAAGTCTCCAAGCAATACACATGGTTTATCACCAATTACATTCTTTGCACCTCTTAAATCCTTCCATAAGTTTCTTCTATCCATACCACTATTCTCAACATAAACAAAACTACAATAATACTTTACTTTTGTATCCATTGTTTCTAACAAACAGAACACAGTTTGTCTAGACATGTGCAGTACCATCAGACTTACTATGTTCTTATCCCATACCACAATGACCAGTGACGAAGCCAGGATTTGTTGTTTGGGTTAGCCACAAAAATATTGAAAAACTTGAAAACCTTAGAAGAGATAATGTGACAAGATTATAGTAACAACTTTTAGTGAATAGTTAGCCGAAAGCTGAATTTTAAGTTTAATAATAAATATATAATATTGCTATTAAATATCGGTTTGTTCCAATGTTGGTATTTTACTTTGCTATTAGAAGTGACAAACAAATATTGTGTTGTTAAAAATTTTTGATAAATAAACGCAAGTAACCCTCCAAAAAATAATGCACAAGTTTTCATTGCTATTATAACAGTAAAATCGAATCAAACTCGACCCTTTTTATGAAGTCATATTTTGGGCGATCTACTATTCGTATATATAGTAAAAAAAACTACGCCCCCCCCCCCCTTAATAAAAATTCATGGCTCCATCTCTGCATGTACTATTGATGTCTTTAACTTCCAGCTCATTAACACAACACGAATTCTTGTATATCACCTGTCATAAACGAACCCCTTGCTGAATGTTTATCATTTTTCGAAGTAAAATTAAAGTCTCCAAGCAATACACATGGTTTATCACCAATTACATTCTTTGCACCTCTTAAATCCTTCCATAAGTTTCTTCTATCCATACCACTATTCTCAACATAAACAAAACTACAATAATACTTTACTTTTGTATCCATTGTTTCTAACAAACAGAACATAGTGTGTTTAGACATGTGCAGTACCATCAGACTTACTATATTCTTATCCCATACCACAATGACCAGCGACGAAGCCAGGATTTGTTGTTTGGGTTGGCTACAAAAATATTGAAAAACTTGAAAACCTTAGAAGAGATAATGTGACAAGATTATAGTAACAACTTTTAGTGAATAGTTAGCCGAAAGCTGAATTTTAAGTTTAATAATAAATATATAATATTGCTATTAAATATCGGTTTGTTCCAATGTTGGTATTTTACTTTGCTATTAGAAGTGACAAACAAATATTGTGTTTGCAATGTGTGAGCCAACATATTTAGAGTGGGTTAAATCTTTAATACAAACCAAATTCACTACATATAATATTATAATTTATATGGAAGTGAACTTTCTTTAGACTTTTGGGATGCGCCATGGCATACCCTCCTCTACAAGTGGCTCCGTCCCTGACAATGACTCTACAACTATTCTGGCTTTGAGTAGAATTAGAGATCCACTCCCATCCTCCAAAGCATCTATTACTTACTTTAGCTATTCTCCTAGGTTTTAAATGTGTTTCAATCACTACACAAACACTAATTATTTCCTTCTTAATAAACTTTAAAACTTCTTGTTGTTTTAAAATTGATTCATACTCCTAATATTCCAACTAGCTATTTTAAATTCCATAAAAAATAAGGATAAAAAACTGCTATTGAACTGTCAATCTAGAACAGTTGTACCCATTCCACTAACCACATTAGCAGAACACATATTTACTGCATCATTCCTTCCATCATTTACATCTTCATTCGATTCATCATTCCCTTCCTTTTCCTTTGCTCTATCTTCTTCCCACTTAGTTTTGAAATAGTAAATCATATCTTTAGACCAATTATTAGTTTTAGAACATGATAGTTGCAATTTCTTATTGAGATACTGATCTACAATCATCATATCTTTCAGTTGATTAAGTTCTTGTTGCTCATCCATATCATTCTTTTCAAAAACTGCAAATTTGTTTAGGGAAGTCCATGCTTTCCAAGGTTTTTCCTTTGCATCTTTCATTTAAACATCTTTTCGAGTATCATTCATACATTCTTTTCTTTTATATACTCCATTCTTGTTCCATTCATTATTTTCATAGAGTTAAGATCAATGTAGACCCAACATTTGTCATAGACCCAATGAACCAATTCTGGCCACTTATTTTTTCATCAAAAATAAAAAAACTCATTTTTCACATCTTTTTTAAAAATAAAATATCTTACAAACGGTAAATCGTCACACGACAAAAAATACACCATCGCGACGAGTATTTTTTTATCTTTCAGTAGACGGGTGACACGCTAACACTTTCGAGAAACTTTTTTTCGACTTTTTTTTTTTCCCGTCACGAATTGGAAAATCATATATGATGCGAATAACGGATCAGATATATTCGTATAAACGATCATATATGATTTCATAAAATCAATATGATTTCATAAAATCATATATGATTTCATGAAATCATATATGATTTGTGATTCCCGACAAATCTTTTTCAATTTTGTTTCATGTCACGAATTACGAAAATCATATATGATTCGTATGACAATCATATATGATTCTACATAACAATCAAATATATGATTTCAAATCATATATGATTTCAATAAAATCTAATATACTTTATAAAACATAAAACAAAAAAGTTCGTCGAAAAGTCTATAGTGATCGCCCCTCTAGTAGAAAGATAATTTAAATTCCGTCGCGATGTATGATTTTGTTTTGTCGTAAACGATAACGGTGTGTGGTGATATTTAATTTTAAAAAAGAGGTGGAAAGTAAGTTTTTTTATTTTTGATGAAAAAATGAGTGGCTATGATTGGTTCATTGGGTCTATGACAAATGTTGGGTCTATATTGAACTTTTGGCTGTTTTCATATCCTTTCCCAGTACCTTAATTGTTATTGTAAAAATCTTGTCCATTCTTCTTTTTATCAATATTCTTAATGTAGTTAACCTCAATAAACCCTTCCTCTTCACAATAATGTTTCCTCTTCTCATTATTGGTTTCACCTTGTTTATTTTTTCCATCATCCACTCTAACTACGTTCTTGCATTTGCTAACATCATGTCCAAACACTTTATAGTGAGTGCATATCTCAGACCTCCATTGGTATTCCACTTTTACTGATTTTGTTCCTTTTACTTGATTCTCTTTGTTTCTGTACCGAATACAAATTTCATCCTTAAAACCTTTATTAACATCAAATTCTACCAATACTCTAGTATACTCTCCTTTTCCCATCCCAGACTGACATACTTTTGCAGTGGTATTGTCCATTCTTAAAGGCTTACCAAGACTACTTGCTAAAGCACTAATACCCTTATTTGATATGGCTTCTAGTGGTATATTGTTCAACTTAGCCCAAACAAGATTTTTTGTAGTTTCTTTAATCTCCATTCCTATTATAGGATCCTACTTCTGAACAAATAATGGTTTGTTGTTTCAATCCAAAGGCCCCGCTCAATGACTTATCCATTCCTTCCTCATTTTTAAATTTGAAAAAAATAGTTCCCATTGGCATTTACTTGAACATCAATCAGCCCAATTTTACTCTACATCCTCCTCAAATGATATATGAGCTCATTAGCATTCATGTAACATCCCACCAAATGTCCACAAACTGTCAAATTCCACTTCAGACTACCATTTGATACCAATTCTTCATAAAAAAAGCTACAATTTCAGTCTCATCATCACTTACTTATGTTTCCTTAAAACATAGACTAGTATCCACCTTATTCTCATTTTTCTATACTACACTAGCATATGAATTTCTATGCTGCACATTCCTATTACTTTCATCATTCTTATTAGCATTATTACAATTATACACACTATTTTTCACAACAATCTTATCCACATTCTTATTAGTCTCAACAAATTATATATTATTCATATTTGCATCAATATGTTCTCAAGTACTTACATTGTTATCATCACATTCCTTTTATTGCACTATCAACCATATCACTAGTCTTATCTCCCTCTTTACCCCCAATTTCCTCAAACGTGTCAGCCATATCACTAGTCTTATCTCCCTCTTTGCCCCCAATTTCCTCAATCAACACGTTTTCCTCAACCCTAATATCCTCTAATTCCAAATCATTCCGTCTTTGGCTCAATTTCACCATAACATGATCGTTGAATCTCACCGAAACTCTCAATTGCCTTCTAGACGAACGCATTTTATTCGACATATGAACAAATGGATTAAAATAGAAGTAATTTAAAATTAGGGTTTAAATTTCTCGAAATAACAAAATTGAAACATGTATACCTATGTAATATATACTACTGAATCGATTTATTGAATTAGAATTGAAAATTAGGATTGAAATGGATTAGAAATGAAGGTTTTTTTTAGTTTTTTCATAGTGAATTTGCGATAAATTTTGTTGGAAGAGAGTGAAAAGGATTTTGAAGGCCACACATTTTAATTCGAGTCGATTATATATATTTCATTTAAAAAGGGTGGGAAGTGAGTATTCTGTTTTAACAAAAAAATCAATGAGTATGATTTGTTCATTGAATCTTTAAGAAGTTTATGATTTTTGTTGATCTTAACTTTGAAAAAGAAATACTCCGTAATAAATTACAGTTTTGATGTTTTTCACTTTTCCTTAACCTTACATATGGGTCTTAAGCTTTAAAGGTTTTTTTAGGGACAAATATCCAACCCAAGTTACTGAGACAAGTTATATTCGTCAAAAAAGTCGTTCTACTTATCCTCTTATTATCACATAGTCATCGGTGAATGAGAAAGAGAGTCTTTTAAACAAGTCAATGCATAATTGACACATAAATGCAAGCAGATAAGTATGCAGGCGTAGGGCTGAGCAAAACAGACCCGCAAAAACAAACCAAACCGAAAAACTGCGTCCAACCGGTCTCATTGAAACCGAACTGACCATAATTGATTCTATATATTTATGATTTTCTGTTTAAGTTCGGTTCAATTCAAGCTAAAACCGAGAAAAACACACCTACTATGTATAAGTCGAGCCGAACGAAACAAACCGGCACCGAACCGAACCGAGTCATTTCGGTTCGATTATTGGTTGATGTTTTCCACAAGAAGACGTATAAAGGGATGAGAAGGGATAATGTGAGAAGAAAACTTAAAATGAGAAGAATAAAAATGATTTCTAGTGACGCATTTTAAGTAAGAATTTTTTTTAAAAGAGATGCATTTACTTTTACCAGTGTTCTAAAAGGTGCGCCTTGGCGGCGCCAAGGCGTCGCTAAGGCGTGAGGTGTGACCTTCACGTTACAAAATGGACCAAGGCGTCGACTCTAGGCGTGGCGTGAGATGAAGCGTGAAAAGGCGCGCTAAGGCGTGAGGCGTGACGAACCTTTTAGATTCAACTCCAATAATTTTTTTTCAAAATGAAGAATATTACATGTAATGATAGTTTCTTAACTTTTATATTCATATGTACAACGCTTTATGTAAACTTAATATATATGAAATATGATATGAATATATAAATATTTTCATATTTTTGGCCGCCTTAAGCCATGCCTTAAAAACGCAAAGGCTACGCTATAGCCGCTAAGGCGTAAGGCTTAGTCATGCCGCCACGCCACGCCTCACGCTATTTATAACATTGATTTTTACAAATGCATCTAAAATGTGCGGTTATTTTTTTTTTTTTTTTCACCCTTCTTATTTTTTTATTTTTGTTCCTATTTCATCATTAGTCATAAAGGGATATATGTAATTTCTCAAAAATTTTGTAAAACACTAGAGATAAAAAAAAGTAAAAAAATCAACCAAGTAGAAGCACAACTATCCAAAAACAAAACACCCTCGGCCTCTCAATACCTGACACAATTCGCCTCCACAACCACCGGAAAACCCCAGCTTAGAAACCACGGCGATTATGAGATCCACTCTCCGAACAGCTTTACGCGCTTACCGGCGCGTCAATTCACCTTCCACTAGATCTTTTTCCTCCGGTACAAACAAAACAACCATGTTCATTTCTGTATTTAAAAGCTTATTATTTCATTAATTAAACTTCGTTTATTATAGTTTATGGATGAAATGTTTCTGATAATAATATGATATGATAATAATTAAAACGGCGACGTATTATGCTCTGTTGGAATTAGGGTTTTCATTTTCGTATTTTAGGGTTTTAGAGGGTGTTTGGGATTGCTTACTTTTTTCAGCTTCTAACTAAGGGCGTGTTTGTTTTAGCTTATTTGATGAACTTATGAGCTTATTGAAAATTTGAAAAGCTAATAAGCTCATTGCGAACTGCTTATGAGCTTATTAGCTCATAAGCTACACGATAAAAATGAGCTTATTAGCTTATTAAGTTTTCAGTTAGCTCATAAGATCATCAAATAAGCTAAAACAAACACCCCCTAAATAGTGTTTCGATTTGGGTGTTAGATAATTGAAGTAATATCCGAGAAACACAAAAGAGTACGAAAATCTCTAATCTTGTCCAATTATAATGGGTATGAAAGAAGTGGTGTTGACATTTGAAATAAGCATGTGCTGATGTGACATGTATTGACCTGTTTATCAAAAGCTGCTTATTTTGGCTTACTTTAAGCTGATAAGTAGAAGCACTTTGGAGCTAATACCCTAAATAAGCAGATTAGCAGAAAAAAATAAGCAATTCCAGATAATTGCTGAATCAAATGAAGATGTAATCTGCTGTGGCGGAACCTATATAATGGTTTTAGTCTCACAAATTAGCAATTTGAAATAAGCATTTGAACATGTCACGATGTGCTTACTGAAAACTGCTTATTTTCCTCCAAAATAAGCAGATAAGCTATAGCTGTTTGGATGCTCCTAACGCTCTAGTCTCTTATTTTCATAAATGCTGAATTAAACGCCTGTGATGTATTATGCTATGCAGGACTCGCTGCTGTTGCAGAACCTTACAATGAGACTGCTGGAATATCGATGAAAGGTGTTAAGATATCTGGAAGACCTTTATACCTTGATATGCAAGCTACCTCACCTGTAGACCCTAGGGTGCTTGATGCTATGCTTCCGTACTTCGTTTCTCAGTATGGAAACCCTCACTCACGTACGCATCTCTACGGTTGGGAGTCTGATGAAGCGGTTGAAGTTGCACGAGCACAAGTGGCTAAGCTAATCAACGCTTCTGCGAAAGAGATTGTGTTTACATCTGGTGCTACTGAGTGTAACAATATTTCAGTTAAAGGGGTGATGCATTTTTATAAAGAGAAGAAGAAGCATGTGATTACTACTCAGACTGAGCATAAGTGTGTACTTGATTCGTGTCGGCATTTGCAGCAAGAGGGGTATGAGATAACGTATCTTCCTGTTGGGTCTGATGGTTTGGTGGATCTGAATGAGTTGAGGGCTGCAATTAGGAGTGATACAGGGCTTGTGTCGGTTATGGCTGTTAATAATGAGATTGGTGTTATTCAACCAATGGAGGAAATTGGAAAAATATGTAAGGAGTTTAATGTTCCGTTTCATACAGATGCTGCACAGGCGTTAGGGAAGATTCCGATTGATGTGGATAAGTGGAATGTGAGCTTGATGTCGTTGAGTGGGCATAAGGTTTATGGGCCGAAAGGTGTTGGGGCTTTGTACATGAGGCGTAGGCCTCGGATTAGGGTTGAGCCGCAAATGAATGGTGGTGGTCAGGAAAGGGGGATTAGGAGTGGGACAGTGCCGACTCCTTTGGTTGTTGGTATGGGTGCTGCGTGTGAGGTTGCGATGAAGGAAATGGAATATGACGAGAAGTGGGTTACTAAGTTGAAAGATAGGCTGCTTAATGGCGTTACGGCTAAGCTTGATGGGGTGGTGGTTAACGGGAGTACTGAGAGACGTTATGCAGGGAATTTGAACTTATCGTTTGCATATGTTGAAGGAGAGAGTTTGTTGATGGGATTGAAGGAGGTTGCTGTGTCGAGTGGTAGTGCGTGTACAAGCGCTAGTTTGGAACCTTCTTATGTTTTGAGAGCATTGGGTGTGGATGAAGATATGGCTCATACATCAATTAGGTTTGGGATTGGGAGGTTTACCACTGAGGAAGAGATTGATAAGGCGGTTGAGTTAACGGTTAATCAAGTTGCGAAGTTAAGGGAAATGAGCCCACTTTATGAAATGGTGAAAGAAGGGATCGACATCAAGAGTATACAATGGTCCCAACATTAATATAGTTTTAGTGTTTGGAGAAAATGGTGGCTCATACTCGTGTTTTTCACAGGGTATCCCTTGTAACCATACTTTCTATGTTTTACTGCGCAAGTGATTGTAAAGAGCTGTTGCATCTGCTCTTGAGTTTTGGAATCAGACAAAATTTGCGCTTGGGTAGTTAAATATGACTTCTTGATCCTGATATTGATGTTATAACAATGTTATTTCGATATGAAATTTTGTATTGTGCTTGTAGCACTTGGTTTCTAATTATTAGCTATTTGGTTGTAGCCTTCTGTTCATATATAATAAAACGCTGACAAGCATTATCAGGCAAAGGTACTCTCTGA
>BQNB010066628.1:4770-34491 GCA_026074375.1 Tanacetum coccineum
ATGTCTTTGCCTTCTTTCCGAGTGAATAATGTAGGATCAACAGCACCTTTGAAGAACTTCTGGGAGAGTAGAAACTATGATAACAAATCATACCAAGCCTGTGGAGCATGCTTAAACCCGTAAAGAGTTTTCTTTAGCGTGTACACGTGGTTGGGATTATCTTGATCTACAAACCTGTCTGGTTGATTGACATAGACCTCTTCGTGTAGTATACAGTTTAAAAATGCATTCTTGACATCCATTTGATAGACTATCATGTTCCTGTGAGCGGGATATGCAATAAAGATTCTGATTGCCTCTAGTCGTGTAACTGGTGCAAAGGATTTTTCAAAGTTGATTCCTTCTTCTTAACGATATCCCCTTGCTAGCAACCTAGCCTTGTTTTTCAAAACACCTCCCAGTTCGTCTAATTTAACCTTAAAGATCCATTTCAAAGTAATTATCATGACATTATCTGGACGAGGTACGAGCTTCCATACTTTAAGTCGTTTAAACTAATTAAGTTCTTCTTGCATAGCTTCAATCCAACAGGATTCTATCAAAGCTTCTTTATAATTCTTTAGTTCAACAGAAGTGAGGAAAGCATCAAAGTAACAAAAAATAGCTTTGGTTTGTAGCTGATGTCTTGTAGAGACATGTCGAGAGGGATTGCCAGTGACATTATCTAACAGATGGTGTTTGGTCCATTTTTTGAGATGTTTAATTGGTTGATTGACTAAGTGCACATTAGTTGGAATAACATCCCTCGAAGAAGATTCTTCCAGAACTGGGTTCTGGAATTGGAACACCAAAGATGGGATCATTATTTAAGTGTGCAACTTCAATATCGTAAAACTGTTCTTCAACACCGAAAAGAATAACTAGAGACTGTGTTTCGTGTATTGTTGATGAGGTACTTGCAGAGGGTGCAGCTTGATCAATGGAAGTTGATGAAGGTAAACCTGTCGAATTAGCAGGCCTTGGAGTAACAACAACACGAACTAGAGAAGCAACACTTAGTGGAGGATTAAAGTACTCATTGAACATTGGTTGGAACAACAAATCCCAATCATTCTTAGTTGTTAGAACATAAGGTGTTGTAGAAGGAGGATTCTGCACGAGTCCTAAACTGATTTTTTCAGGAGTCATTTCATGAAGTGAGGGTCTTGAACTAATTTGTTTAAAAGCCATTGATGTTAGCACATCAAAGTCGACGTAGATAGGTTCCATAATCTGCCAGGTCCGTTTATTATAGATTCGGTAAGATTTCTTTGAGGGAGCGTATCCAATGAAAATGCTAATATCTGCTTTGGGTTTCAGCTTACCTAGATCTTCACTATCATTGGTTTAGCAGCATAAAGCACCAAAGACATGAAGATATTTCAGGTCGGGTTTTCTGTCATGTAGAGCTTCATAAGGTGTTTTGTTGTGACGTTTATGAATCATTGACCGATTTTAGGTATAACAAGCCGTTGCAACAGCTTCTGCCCACATATATAATAGAGCCTTTAAAAATATCAGCATTGTACGTGCAACTTCCATGTAAGTTCAGTTTCGTCTTTCAAAAACATCGTTCTGTTGTGGAGTACATGCAACTGAAGTTTGGTGTGATATCCCGACATCTTCATAGTAGGACTTTATGGTCTGGTTGACAAACTCTATTCCATTATCTATGCGAATGTTTCTTACATAAGTATTGAGGCGAACTTGAATCATTTTTAGAAATTTAATTACAAACTCGAGAGTTTCATCCTTTGATCATAAAAATTTCACCTAAGTGAACCAAGAGTAATCATCAAAAATAACCAAAATATACTTCTTCCCATTGATACTTTTAATTCTTATTGGACTACAAAGATCCATATGCAACAGATATAGCTTCTCTTAAATGGAGGCTTCTGACTTGGATTTATGAGTATGCTTCATGCTTTTCCTGAGTGAGCATGCAGAGCACATATGGTCTTTTTCGTACTTCAGTTTGGGAAGGCCTCCAACCAATCCTTGTTTGGTAAGATCATTCATTGTTACGAAGTTTAAATGGGTTAATCTTCGATGCCATAACCAGGACTTAGTTTTTGAAGCTTTAGACAAGAGAATATGGGAGAGGGCCATATCATATCAGCTAATGAGAGTCTGTACAAATTAGTATCTCTGGAGCATGTAAGTAGATCAACACCTTCTATGTTTCGAACGAAGCATGTGTGTTTTCGGAATGCTACTTCAAGGTCAGAGTCACAAAATTAACCAACTGAGAATAGATTATGCCTAAGTCCTTCCACATAAAGGCCCATGAAATTAGGACGTTCCTGATCTGATAGTCACCATACCCCATAATCTTTGCAATATGATCATTAACAAATCTAATGGTACCTAGAAATTTTTTTACAAAGTTGATGAGCTAAGAGCGTTGTCCGGTCATGTGCTTAGAGCATCTCGAGTCCAAGTACCAGAGGATGATTTGAACGACCTGCATTGGACACAAGAAGAAGATGGAGAATTTGAAACAATGGATCCCCAATTTCTGTTAGGTTCTAAGATGTTAGAAGTCCTAGGTCCTAAGATACTAGGTTCGTCAATGAAATGCACATATTTTGCAACTTTGGTTCTCCTACAGTATACTTTAACTTCTTGAGTAGGAGTAATTATTGGTGTTTGGTAGGGTTCCTTAGAAGGCACTATAGGATTGGAAGTGATTCTAGTCATAGGGCACTGTGTTCCATTTATAGTGAAGGTCCTTTCTATAGGTAACCACCTATGTCTAACACTAGTAAATACTTTGCCAGTAGGTTTCCATTCCATCTTTTTGCACTTACCAGACTTAGATTTAACACGCTTATTTACATCATTTATATAAGTAACAACACATTTATCATGATTAGCAGAAAATAAACAACCATTGCATGTAGAACATACAAACTTAGAATTCGCAACTTTATCGCATGTTTAAGATTTGCATTACACAAAGACACATGATTCTTTTTATTTAAACTAAAATAACTTTCCTAGGGTGAACTTCTATGGTCTTATTCTTCTTGTTGCTACTTGCTGCTGGCGTGATCCTATTTTCCTTGTATTGTTCTTAGATTGTGGTTTGCTAGTGCTAGTAGATGGAATTACTCCTGTAGAAGACAACAAAGGTTTGTTAGTAGTCTGTTTGGTCTGTAGTGCTGCCTTTTTTTGTGTTGTACTTGATGATTCCTTAGGTTCTCGAGACCTAACTTTTCTGGTTTTGTTCATTGGTGTGACAACAACCAATTTCTTTCTTTCGACTTGGGAACTGGAACATGTCTTAGAAACATAAACTAATAATTTTTGAATGCGTATTGTAAACTTACAAGGATATTCTAAGTACGGATCACTATAATTATGTTTTCTAGCTTGTTCTACAATCCAACGTAGTGTGTTAGTATGTTCCTTAGTTTTCTGAAGGTAATCCTCATGTGCTTCCCTATTGTTGTTAAATTTATGAAAAAGAGGTTCTAAGTCTAACCTGGACATTCCTGGTGTCACACCTCGACAATGGCGAAAACTCAAAAGCGCAACATAATGATCAATCATAACACAAGATACAATATAGAGAAAACTACAATGCATAAACTTCAAGTGTTACAAAGATCATCAACCTCGAGTGATGTCCCAAATCACAATCAACTCCACAAACTCTTACAATAACCAAAAGCCCTCACAGGGGTCCAAATCCTAACTTAAACCAAAATCTTCTAAATACTAATACCAAATAAAATAAACAAGCAAGATTTCACATAAAAATCCACTCGGGATACTTCTAAGTCTGCTATCATAAATCACCATATTTTTCCTCTTTCATTTCACCTAAAAATGATACTCAAAAACGTCAACAATAATGTTGGTGAGCTCGTAGGTTTGACCTTAAACCCAAAATTTGTGCCAATAGTTCTAACAGTGGACAATAGTGCAATATGACAGTGAATATATATGCAAACAATCCCTAACATAGCATCCCCGCTAGTCAATCACCATGTCACTTATGCAACTCTAATGGGCCATGACCAGCCTAGGAGCACTATATTAGGGCAGGACCACACACAACTAGGGTAGGCGTACCCATCCGCTCCAATAATCACACAAATACTGGGTAGGCGTACCCATCCGATCCAAAACAATCATGCAACACATAATATTCACATTGCAGTCATAAGCACATATCTTATCCTAAAAACAAAACCACATTTCACACATTTTGAGAAACAATTATGGGTTTGTCTTTTAGTAAATTTATTAAATAAATAAAATAATTAAATAATATTTTATTATTTAAAATCAAAAATCATGTTTTTTAGTAAAATTCTATGTATAAACTTTTTATAAATTTTCGACATGACCCGTACGCTCGTACAATGTTTTCTAAGGTTTTTAACCTTTATTCCAAACACTTTTTCAAATTTTCGACACTCTTCCAACAAAATTCCAAAATCTTGATCTTTAACGTTTACTAAAACGTTTTTCCCAAAATAGCGTTCAATATCACTTTGCAAATACATTTCACATCTAAAAAGTCCGTCAAAACTCTTATAACGACTAAATACCACTTATTGGCTATGAGGCCCAAATAAGGTCCATTAAGACATCTATAGTTCAAAATAGATCCAAATCTAAAACCAATGGTCCAAATTACATACATAAAGCTCATACTAAATAAATAGAAAGTAATCCGGACCACAAAAAGCCCTCCCATTAAGCCACGGCTAAAATAGGCTTATTGGCCATGAGCCTATAAGCTCCACAATACATATATTAAACTTGATAATAAGCATATAAGCTACGTATCGCATTTGGTTACTACCATAAGCTATAAAAATAGTCCACAAACTTACGCCATATCACGAAAATAATCAAAATCAGTTTCCTTGTGATTGTGAAAGTGACGTGGCATTTAAGCCCAAAATAAGCCACGAAATAGCTTAAAATTAGTCCGAAATAACCTATACAAGCTATTATACAAACTAAGCTATTTATCAACATATGTTATTCAACCATCACGACCACAATATCAAAACTACAAAAACCCCCATTTTTTCTTTTTATATCCGACGAACCAAACACCCCTTTTTATCCGTTTCGTTTCTAAAAATCGATTTTCACAACGATCCACTTATACAACTAACATCTATGCATTAATATAAACCCAAAAGGACAAACAAAATTTAAATTTGGAAACTTACAAGAAAATCTTCAAAAATGTAGATTTCGACACGAACCGAACAACCCAAACGTTGTTTAAATGAATACCCAAAAACTCGTATCAACCCGGAATATCACGTTATTGATGAAAAGCTGGCTAAAATTATGGATGTTTTGTTGTTGGCTTATTTCGAACAAACACCAAACACACTATAATGTGAGTTTTATTTTTTTTTTGAAATAAAAATGAGACTGAATGGAAGACAAGGGGAATATCATTACAAATTTCTAGACAAAGTGGGCTAAAATAATGCCTCCTGTCCCTCTCGACATCTTGACCAGCCCTGGAGGATCCTATGGGTCTCGGTTCTTTCTTTTCGTGTCGGGATCACTTAAAAGCTCATAAAACTCAATCGTAAATTATTCCCCAAAGTTAATAAAAATACTTTTCCATTAACCTAGAGTATTTACACGACATATTTTCACTTTAAACCCTTCAAAACTCATTTGGACATTAATCAGGACGTGTCAGGACTCGTTTTTTGGCATTTCTCAAAATTCACGGGTCAAACCACCCGGAATACAAATAACATAATAATAACTTCCAAAAAGGAATATTATTCACAAATAACCATAAATTACCACAATTCTCATAAAATCACCTGGTACAAAAATATAAATAAACTGACAAAAGTCAAATAGTCAAAGGACTATAAATGAAATATTCAGAACACAAAAAAGGGCAAAAGTTACATTCTACCCCCCTTAAAAGAATTTCAGCCCTGAAATTCAGCTACTAACATCACTAAACAAATGCGGGTACTTCAATTTCATCTGATCTTCACGTTTCCACGTGAATTTAGGACCACGTTTCGAATTCCACTGAACCTTGACGATGGCAATCCTACTACGTTTCAGCTTCTTAAACTCTCTTTCCAAGATTTCCACCGGCTCTTCTATAAAATTCAACTTAGCATCAACTCGAATCTCATCCAAAGGTACTTGCAGTATTGGATCTGCCAAACACTTCTTAAGGTTTGACACGTGGAACGTGTCATGAACACCATTTAATTCCTCAGGCAAATCTAATCTGTAGGCTACAGGGCCTACTTTTTCAATAATCTCAAAAGGTCCAACAAATCTAGGTGCTAATTTCCCTTTCTTCCTAAAGCATACCACACCTTTCCAAGGAGACACTTTGAGCAAGACATAGTCACCTACACTAAACTCTAGAGGCTTCCTCTTATCACAATAATTTTTTTGATGATCACGCGCAGCCTTAAGTCTATCCTTAATCTACAAGATCTTCTCAGTAGTCTCTTGCACTAACTCAGGTCCTATTAACTGACCTTCTCCAACCTCAGCCACATAATTACCGAATGACACTTTTTACCATACAATGCCTCAAATAGAGCACATCTCACACTAGAATGATAACTATTGTTATACGAAAACTCAACCAACAGAATATGAACATCCCAACTTCCTCTGAAGTCCAGGACGCACACTCTAAGCATGTCTTCCAAAGTCTGAATAGTATGCTCACTCTGACCATCGGTCTAATGGTGATAAGCCGTACTCATGTCTAAACGGGTTCATAATGCCTCTTGCATTGACTGCCAAAACCTTGGTGTGAAACGACTATCACGATCCGATATGATCAAGATCGGCACACCACGTCTAGAAACTATCTCATTCAAATACAATCTTGCCAATCTATCCATCTTATAATCCTCACGCATAGGTAGAAAATGGCAGACTTAGTCAATCAGTCCACAATGACCCAGATTATGTCATGCCCACTACTAGTCCTAGGCAACTCAGTCACAAATTCCATAGCTATTCCTTCCTAATTCCATACAGGAATCTTAGGTTGCTGGAGCAAGCCAGATGGCCTTTGATGCTCAGCCTTAACCTTTAGACAAGTAAAACCCTTACTAACATATTTAGCTATGTCCTTTTTCATTCCAGGCCACCAACACCTATTTCTCAAATCATAGTACATCTTATCAGCTCCTAGGTGTAAAGAGTACTTCGACTATGGGCTTCTTTTATCTCAGGGTACACTCCCTCACCCCTTTAAAGGTACCCCAAATCAATCCCAGGTAATTATCAAGTTTCCATCACTTCTTTGGTTCAAAGCAATTATCCCAAACACTTACTGCCTTCCATCAGACTCCATCCACAGCCTCCTTCTGAGCTGCCAGTATCCTATCCTTGATACTCGACTGAAGGGTCGTATTCATATTCAACTCTTTCTAACTAAAGATATGCTAAAGACTCTTATGATATGTATAGATGACACTCTTTGTCCCATACAGATAATGTCTCTAGATCTTAAGTGTAAACATGACCGCAACCAACTCCAAATCGTAGGTAGTATAATTCTTCTCATGAATTTTCAACTATCTTGACGCATAGGCTATCACCTTATGATTTAAATCTCGATTCACGATCTTAGGAGGTCGGGGATAATGGAAATAAATGAAAGCCATTTTAGAGAGAGAAAACACTTTATTAATGAATGATTAGTGAAATTACAATTATGAGGTTCACCCCTCTAAGGAAGATTAGAGGGGGTATTTATAGTCTAAACATAAGCCATCTTTGGGCTAATTACATTTCTAGTCCTTGTGTTTAAGACTATATAGAAACTAATGTAATTTCCATATAGACACCACATTTTTAATCCTACCAATCTTCCCCTAATGTGGTGGCATATGGAATTACTTACATTGTATCCTACAAGTACAAATATAAGTGCTCCAGCTTGAATCTTTCCATTACTTGCAGACGATACAATGTAACTTGTATAAACTAAGTTAGCTTCCCCCCAGTTCATACTGCATGTCTTCACACAACTTTCTTCATCTACTTCTTTTTGTCAAAGTTTTTGAATCAGCTTCCCCCCAAACCAACATCCGTATTGTAAGCGAATTCAAAAACCGTGATGTAGCTTCATAAAAGTAGAAGTAGAAGTAGAAGTAGAAGTAGAATTAGAATCAGAGGATCAGAGAAGTAGAAGAAGAAGAAGAAGAAGCCAACCACATCAAAATGAACTGCTTCTGTTCTGATGAACATCCGTTCAGGGGAACATGCAAGGAATCAACAACATCTTCTCACATATGCACTTATTTCACACACTAACCATTCGAGGTTAAAAGTATACAATCCATCTCCATAAGGTAGAAGCGGACTTGAAGACAAGAAAGAAAGAAATGAAGGTGAGATAAATACACATTTCTTCCCCCTGATTAATGCTATCTATCGAATACTTCCTTTTCTTTACCCTGATTGCATTCGATGACCATCGAAAAAATCATAATCTGAGTACGCCCGAATATTTGATAGAAAAACCATGTGTGAAGTAGAATAAAGTCGGTTAAGCATAAGAATCAACTGCCGATAAAGAACTTCTATTTGTCTCTTCTCTGACTAATCCAATTCCAACCTCGCATTCTGTCGGCTCTCTGTAATGACCACTAATGGAGAAAACTTAATATTACAAACCCGATACTAAAGCAACATCCCCCAAAGTTGTGACTTAAGCTTGTACTATCCAGAAGAATCTCTTAAAATATCCTCAACTATATGAGTCACTGAGCACTACAACGTAACTCCTTAAAGTGATAGCTACTTTGTGGATAAAAAAGAGAAAGAATCACAAAAGTAACCAGATATTCAAGTCTTCATGACAATCCTTATATGCTCGAACAAGTCATCTTCGTTGCAGAGGTAGAAAGGCCAGAAGATGAAATAAGTACACTTCCTCGTGACATATTACTTCAATCCCGAATAAGGAATAATGAATCAACCCCGTAGCCATTTCTTGCGATTAAATCTCGAGAATAGCCTTTTTAACATTTTTCGTGAATCTTTGATAAGGATCGTTTTAAGCAATAAGTGATGTTTATATTTTGATTTTGTTTCGTTTGATACTCTTGCAAGTCCAACGCCAACCAACTAGTATTTGTTAACAAAAAACTAAACCGTAAGCTCATTTTGTTAACTAATATTTGGCAAGGCCCACAATAATATCAAAACAATTTTACCCAGCCTACTACTTCTGATATTAATCTCACCCCCCACCCCCCCACCTCCCCCTCCCCCCCGCCCACATTTCTTTTGTTGTAGTAACCGGCCCATGGATCTCTCCATTCCAAATTTTCGGTTACATGATCCATTAATCAACCCATACATCCTTATAACACTCATAACCTTTATCACATTTGCAACCCTAATATCATAAACACATCCGCCCCTTTTGTTCATTCCACACACAGTCACCAAAACAAATCAATCTTTTCATTTGTAACTTCATCCACCCCACATCTTCTTTTTAAATTCATCTTTTCCTTATTCGAACCATGAGCTCAGAAACAAAGATTCGGCATCAAGATCTATGAAAGGGTCTCGGGTAGGTTATTCTTTTATTTCTTGCGTTTTTGGTGCACGAAACAAAAGAAAAGAGTGTAACAAAATTATTATAACTCATTTCTTATTTTCGGATATTGAAGAGACAAAATCCCACCTTGTCACAGATCAATGATGAAATTTTGTTCGTATGTTTGATATTTGCAGGTCAAATCGTTTTTGTAAAACACGAAGGATAACCGAGATCATGTTTATGTTGTTCTTTTCGGTTCGAGTTTTGTGAGGGTGTTGTGGAGATGAGTTGTAGTGAAGGGATAAGATAGAATAGTTGTTATGTTGATTATTTTAGTTGTGATGGTGAAAGTCTTACATCTTTTTCTGTTTCATTTTCGTTATGCCTTGTAAAACTCGGTAATAATCGAGTCTTTTACTGAGTTGACTCTTTTTCGGTACCGAGTTTAGTCCATTCAACATATTTTCCAAATTTGACTGTGATGGAATATGTATATATGAACGTGTAGCAGATAAGAACTTGTTGTAAACTGTTGGTACAGATATGTGTTGATATTGTCTTTCATTTCTTTTTCGTTTCGATCTTTACCAAAACCATTTTCGGAATAATCAGTTATATTTCCGAGTTTGACCAGATCTGAAACAACTTCCGAGTTTGACTTTTTCACCAGTTCCGAATTTGTGAAAATCATCAACAAACACATCTTAAATCGAATCTGACCAGTTTGTTCCTTAGAAAGTGTCGATTTTTTCATAAAACTCGTAAGCATCCAAACTCAATCAGATCAAACATAACAAAAATTAAGCTAACGAAATAAGCTATAATCACAACACACAAATCTGAATAAGCTAAAAACACTATAAACTGTTGTATAAACCGCAACGAACTAAATCTGGACTGAAATAAGCTCAAATAAGCTGCTGGACTGATAAGCAGAACTGAATAAGCAGAAATAAGCCAGAATAAGTTGAACCGAATAAGCAGAAAACATCACGAATTGCCTGTGCAGCTCTGATACCACTTGATGTAAATCTCGATTCATGATCTCAGGAGGTCGGGGATGATGGAAATAAATGAAAGCCATTTTAGAGAGAGAAAACACTTTATTAATGAATGATTAGTGAAATTACAATTATGAGGTTCACCCCTCTAAGGAAGATTAGAGGGGGTATTTATAGTCTAAACACAAGCCATCTTTGGGCTAATTATATTTCTAGTCCTTGTGTTTAATACTAGATACAAACTAATGTAATTTCCATATAGACACCACATTTTTAATCCTAACATCTTACCTCTTTGCATTAACACACAGCCTAGTCCTATCCTAGGTGCATCACAATATACCATAAAGTTTTCTGGTCCATCAAGGAGAGCTAGAACAGGCGCATTACACAACTTATCCTTCAAGGTTTGAAATGCCAATTCCTATTCCTTACCCCAATTGAAAGTCTTACACTTTTGAGTCAAGATAGTAAGAGACTTAGCTATCTTAGAAAAGTTCTCAATTAACCTACGGTAATATCCAGCCAATCCTAAGAACGAATGAAGCTCACTCAGAGTTCTAGGGGCTTTCCAATTCTTCACAACTTCAATCTTACTAGGGTATACATGAATCATATTACCATTTATCACATGCCTAAGAAACTACACTTCTCTTAGCCAGAGTTCACACTTAGAAAATTTTGCATACAATTTCTCCTTTTTAAGCAGTCCCAAGACTAAACTATTTTTTCTTAATGTTTCTAACACTCCTTTGAGTCATAGAGTCGAATTAAGATATCTCCTATAAACACAATCACAAACTTATCAGATAAGGCCTACCAACTCTATTCATCAAATCATAAATATTGCTGGTGCTTATGTCAAACAAAGGGCATTAACTGTGAACTATGAAATGTCCATAACGAGTTCTAAACGCAGTCTTTGGAATGTCATCCTCATGCACTCTCAGCTGATGGTATCCAGACCTAAGATCTATCTTTGAGAAAAACTGCGACCCTTGCAGTTGATCAAATAGATCATCAATCCTAGGAAGCGGATAACGATTCTTAACAGTCAACTTGTTCAATTCTCTATAGTCAATACACATTCTAAAAGAACCATCCTTTTTCTTAACGAACAATATTGGCGCTCCCCAAGGCGACGAACTTGGTCGAATGAAACCTTTGTCTTGGAGTTCCTTGAGTTGTCCCAACAACTCCTCCAATTCAGACGATGTCAAACGATAGGGAGACTTCGCTACCGATGTTGCTCCAGGGATTAACTCAATTCGAAACTCAATTTCCCGAATAGGCGATAATCCAGATAGGTCATCCGGGAATACCTTAGGAAAATCTCTAACCACAACAATCTCTTCTTGTTTCTTATCACTAGCCTTAGCACTCATCAAAAGTCTCGCTTTCTCTTTCGGTCTCTCTCCTAATACTCTAAGCACCTTGCCATCCGGTAGTGGTATCCTCACTACCTTCTCATGACAAATTATTTCAGCCTTATAATTTAGACAACCAGTCCATACCTATAACACCATCAAAACCCTCGTGCCTAAAAGGTATCAAATCGATGTCAAATACATGACCATCAATTTCTAGTTTGCAACCCTTAATAACCTTATCAATCTCTACTAGCTGCCCGCTAGCTATCTCAATCTCATATTTGAAACCTAATTCGCTGGGCTTTAAGCCTAACAGCGGTATGAAAGTATTAGAGAAAAAAACTATAGTCGGCACCAGAGTCAAATAAGGTAGTGGAAAAATGATTGTTCAAAGTAAACGTACCCGTCACAATGTTCGGATCCTGGCGAGCTTCCTCTGCTCCCAACATGAATGCCCTACCCCTAGCCTGGTTCCCTTGGTTTCCATGACCCTGACCCCCGTTATTAGCAGCAACTTGGTTTAGACGATTTTCTTCTGATCCTTGTGCCCTATTCAATCTAGGACAAGCTGACCTGACATGGTCGGTACTACCACACTCATAACATGCCCTAACAGTTGGGTTTCTAGCATTGACAGAATTCACATTCCTCGACACGCCTCTACAATCCTTTGCCAAATGACTCGGGCGGTTATAGTTGAAGCATGTGCGACAAGGCCCTCCGGGTGCATGGTAGGAATTGCAGGTGGTACACTTGGGACAAGTACCTATATTCTCTGTGGTTCCTTTTACTGAATGGATCTTTGCAGCCTATAAAGGATGATAGCCTGGATGTATAAATACAACAGACTATTAAAACATTGACTTAATACAATAATGCTAAATTCGTATCTTACACACAGTACTAAGAAGAAAAATGATTTAACAGAATAACAACTTTGTTAAAATGTTCTTGAGAGTTACAGATTGCTAACTATGATATGTTGTATGATTTGTAATTGTCTATTTCATATATGTTCTAACTATGTCAATAGTTATCCTTTTATAGATCAAGGATAACCCTAAAAGTCTTACATGACTTTCTGACAAATATCTCACAAATATCTTTTAAATATCTTCTTATCGGTACTAACTATTTTACTACTAACGGTACTAACTAACTAACAGTACTAACACTTTGTACTGTCGGTACTAAGTATAACTGTCAGTACTAACTATTGTACTGTCGGTACTAAGTTAATAAAACATTAATCCTAACAATCCTCCCTTAAACATGAATGTTAAACTATTTTAACTTCATGTTTCTTCATTCCTTTAAGAGCTTGATTGTTCTTTAAGCTTCTTTGACTGCATAGAGGATGTATCCAAACATTCTTCATGATTTCTTAATCTTGTACAGTCTATCCTTTTATAGCAGCATCCTTGACTTTTCAGCAATTCAGCAACATCTTTTCAGCCACAAAGCAACATCTTTTCAGCCACAAAGCAACATCTTGATACCTACAATCCAACTAAGTTGGCTTTATAGTTTTTGGCAAACTACCAGCCATTAACGGATTTGTGTTCCTTACAGTAGCCATTTAGGCTCTGGATAGATAACTCTTTATTCTAATAATATGGGAGTTAAATCCATACAATTTTTGGTAAACTGTCAACCCATCAACGGAATTTGAGAGACTTACCAAATACCGTTTGAGTTTGGACAAGCCAATGCTTCATGTAATAACATGGTGCATTTGATAAAACCTAAAGTTTTTAAGTCTGACAAACTATCACTATCAACAGATTATGATTAGTCTTTACAAGAACTGTTTGATCTCGGACTAGCCAACTCTTTACCCAAGAAGCAAGTGAAGTTAGATACCTTACCAAATTTTGGTAAATTGTAAACCTCAACGGATTTGAGAGTCTTTACCCCCAAGCCGTTTTGCTTTGGACTAGCCAATTCTTTTCATGTTAAGCAAGGTGAATTGAAAACCATTTGTTGTGTGGTGGTTAGCATCAACTCAATCCCTAATCTCACTTCCATCAGTCTTGTTTCTTTAGATCTAAGTCAGCAAGTACCTTCTTGATAAATCTTATCAATTCCTATGCCATTGTACTTTTCTTCTCAGAACTCTAATCATAAATTTAACATTTGCACAGTATTTCCTTCTTTAAAGGAATCAACTTCTCTGTTAGCATATGTAAGACTACTCCTTCCTTGGTCATTAAAGTGTGTACCCCTGAGAATTTGTGCAACATCCAACTGATTATTTTCCATCATGCTGTGAAGCCCAAAACTCATCTTGTTCGATCAGGATTGACCAAAACCATTTAAATCTCTCCAAAAGAATCTTTCAACCTCAGGCATCTCATCTTAGTATTTATTCATTACCATATGATAAACAGCATTTAGATCTCTCTATCAAATATGGACAATACTGATGTTATACACACTATGTGTCTTTGCTGTCCATTACTTCTGTTACCACATTCAATTGATCCTCTACAATAGATTTAGCTTCATCAGGGTTTTGGATTTGATTCCAAAACACTCTAGTCTTCCAGTCATTATTGGATAGTTTTTACTGTCCAAGAATCTCATAATCTACTTCTTTATCTTCATCCCTAAGCAATAGTTAAATATAACTCAGATCATCATTTTCTTTGTCAACATCATCTTCAGAAGTGTGTTGAATGTTATCTTCTTTACTGACTTCATCTTTCTTCCTAGTACCTAGCTTTCTTTTTCTAGTACTTTCTTCATCTTTATCCTCATCCTTGACTTCTTCTTTGGTGTCTTCCTTGATCACTTTAGATTTAGATAAACCACCTCTTTTCTTATTCAACTGTTTGATAAACCTTTCATCTTTAAGCAGTACCCAGTGAGAAATGAAATGTATTCATCTAAACCTCTACGTATTTTTATAAAAGCTTGTATGTCTTCAAACTTTCCCTGCTTATTCAAATTGAATGTTTGAAGTTTCCCACATGATTTAAGTAGGTGATCATTAGATTTCGAGTGATTCTTGGTTGGAGGTTTATTCCTTTTAGCTTGTTGTATCTTTATTGAGCAATGAACTTTTTTGAGCAGCAATTGTAATCAAGAAAGGATTTAGCTCTTTTCATCTATTGTAAACTGCACTCTTTCTTGCTCTTAGAAGCTTTCTCAGCTAAAATTCTGTCTGCCTCAATTCTTATGCTTTTTACCTCATCAAAGTTTTTAATGAGAGCTTCATTAGCTGCTTCTTCTTCACAATTTTGTTTTTCTCCTCTTCAGCTTCCATTCTTCTGGACTTTCCTAGCTAACTCTACATCATTCTCAAGCTGTTAGAATTTTCTCACAACTTGTGGAATATCAACATCTTCACTTCAGTTTCATCCTCCTCTTCGATCTTCATCTTCCCTTGTCTTTAGGACAATTTTGTGAAGAGCCTTTAAAGGAGGTGTTGAACTTGTAGAAGTATTTAATGACCTATCTAGTTCTTCAACATCCTTCATTCTACACTATCCTCTTTTCTCTGGAAATGGCTTTGCTTTACTCATGTTGATGAGAAGTGTGGCTATTGTTTCATCATCACCAAATGTCATAGATGTGGGTGTCAGAGTGGATGTTTGAGAAGCTTGAGAACAATACTATTCCTTAGATTTGCTCTTCAATACTTTCTTTTTGCTCAGCAGTACTTTCAACTTTTTCTTCAATACCTTCTCTTTGGTCTTCAGCACCTTCAAAGATCTCTTCAGAAGCATCAACAGATCATCATTACTTTCATTTTGTTCTTCAGTATAACTTGAGATCGTCATTACTAAGTTTGATTTGTCGGTACTAACTTTTTCAAATTCGTTACTAACTCCTTTTCATAGCATACTAACTCAACTTCAGTACAAAGTCCAACTTCATCAGTTTCTTTGTCCATCCATCATTCTTTTGTCCTTCATCACTTTTGAGCTTTTCTTTGCTTTACGCATCTCCTTTTGCATTCTTCCTCCCTTGTTTGGAATACAGACTTTATTTGCAACTGCTTCTTCTCTGAGAGATGTTTCCTTGATGTCTTAGTTCCTTAGATATTCTCTTCTGATATGCTTTGAAGTGTTTGATTGACAGGATTAAGCTTCCTTTGAGCCATTGTGATCTTTAGCCATTAGAGTTTAAATATCCTTGCTGACTGAAACCTGTTTACACAAAGAATACAAAGAGCAATAGACATTTTGAGAGTCATCTGCATCCTCATGTCCGCTGAAAGGGATTATCATTGAAAGAATAACTCACAAGACTCTCCAATATGTTCTGGAATTGGAATCAGGATATAAGGAGTGGGGAAGGTTGGTTGAATTCTGGTGAAGGACTTGGTGAAAGGTCCGGTTGTTGCTCAAATGGTAACCAATCCTAATAGCAGTAGATGAGTCCATTCATTGACTCATTTGGTGCTTCCACTAGTGGGTTCAGGAGAGGGTGTTGGGTAAGTGCTTCAGATATCTTCTGAAGAAGTACCCTCTTTCTGAGTTGGTTGGACCAACATATTATAACAAAGGTGTAATTTTTGAGCCTGAAAAATGTTGCCCTTTTTACCATAAAAAGAAAAAGACATACTAGTTAAACTATTTACAGGAAAAGTGATCTAAATGTAAAGTTTACATAACTAATTTGTTTAGCAAAAAAATAGAAATAAAACGAGGATACATAACAAACTTCTTCTTAGCCTCTAAATGTCTAATCATACCATCAAAAATCAATTTAGAAAAATTATACTTTTGATTAGTTGTTAAACAAATTACAGCAGTGGCAACATTTGTAGGAATTTGATCCCAAGAGGTACTTTGGAGCTTAAACCATGAATTAATAGATATGAAATAAAAACCTCCCATTGGTGTGAAAACCAAAGCATATTAATGTTAACACAGTTAAATCCCTCAAATCCATAAGTTGAATAGCATCAAAGATAGCTTGATTTGGAAGTGTGTCTATCCCATTAGCATCATCAAAAAGAAGATCAGTACGAATAGAAGCTTCAGAGATAGACACTAACTTGCCAGCTACTTTGGCAGTTATGTGCCTTGCATTGTTGATTGTTTTGGACTTAGCAGACGTCCAAAACTGTTCAACGAATGTGGTTGAAACAACAGGACTTACAGTGAGCGCATGAGAAATATAACTTCGTTGAAGAAAATTAATCACTTCATGGAACACAACATTTCCTCACGTCTTTTCCCAAATAGCGATCATGTTGTGATTAGGAACAGGACTCAAGGAGCAGCCATATAGCTTCGAAAGAGTGATCACGGCTAGCTGAGAAATTAGGGCTTGTAAATCAAGAATATCAGTTGAAGAGATTGCGTGAGTAATTGGGCGGTTGAAATGGATTCTTATAGGTTTTGGTGACCTAATTTCAAAGAAAACGTTCCAATTTGCACTTTGTACCCTTGACGGTATTATTCTCCAATCGACTCTTAAGCGGTACAAACTTTGTCTAGCGGTACTAACTTAACATGGTCGGTACTAACTTTGTCAAACAAAGAATGAACAATGTAAGTAACAGGAGTGCTCAGTACCATTAGTAACCTCTTTCAGTGGACTCACTAATCCTTCTTAAATCAACAAAGGATTACATACCACACAACATTAAAACAAGTTGACTCCATCACCTGAGCCATCTAACCATGACTCACTATTCAGGTGATCTTTTCAAAGTTCCCCTCACCATCAACACATACTAACCATTTTTACCTGAAAGTACTCTTTAGATGGTCTACATAATCTCATGTCTTCAAAATGCTTCACAAAGGAAATTTCTTGAGCAATTTCTTATATCTTGATCATGTAACTGACCACTTGAAGGTACGGTTAGTTATTTGTATCTTGAGTATGATTGAATCTTGATGGGTAAAAGGTGTGTGTAAGGTATTTAGGGTTTTCTTGGAACAAGTTTGATTTTGCCATGGTGTAAGGAAGCTTGTGGAAGAGTAGCTTTGTATGTTGTTTATTCCATGATGAGATGTCATAGCTATGTGTTGATTTTCACCTAGGGGGGAGCATCCACGATTACGTCAGTCATGATGCCTCCCTTAAACCATTGCAACGTATGATGTTACCATCAAAAGAAACAACCAGAACTGATATTGGCTACATTAAATGCCTTGGTTAAAGATCAGCTACATTGTCATTGGGTGTGGATCTTAAGGCACTTGAAATGATTTCTTCTCATAGCATCTCTTATGAATGGTGCCTATAGCCAATAGCTTGTCTTTAGTGATATACTGGACTCTTTACAATAGCAAAATTGTGCTTTCATTATCAATGTACGATCATGTGTTCATGAAATTGAACCCATAATCTAACATTTGATTTTGAATCCATAAGACTTGCCCACAGCAACTTGCAGCAGCAACATATTCTGCTTCAGTTGTAGAATTAGCTACAAGTGGGATTGCATTTTGCATTGCCATGTAATGATCCTTTTGCCAAGAAAATTGACAACCATCCTGTTGTGGATTTCCTGTCCAAGATTGCACCAGCATAATCACTGTCCTGATGTAAGATCCAAGTCGAATGTAGATTTCTCTAGGATAACCAAGCCTAATTATAGTTATGCCCTTTAGGTACCAAAGATTCATTTGACTGCAGTCAAATGAATGTCTGTGGAGAGACTTGAAACCTAAACAAGCACTGACTGAAAACATAATGTCAGGTCTAGAAGCGAGTCACATACACAAGGAGCCAATCATTGATCTTAATAGAGATGCACATCAACATCACTAGCTTCAACATCTTTGACTAAAGCATCTGAGTTTCGATTGTGTACTGGCAGACTAACATTGGCAAAGTCAATACTTCTTCAGTATTTCATCAACATACTTTATCCTGTCATATGAAAATACCAATTGTGTATCGTTTGACTTGTAAGCCAAGAAAGAGAAGTAAACTCACCCATTGTACTCATACAGAAATCTACTATTCATCAAAGCCGAAACTCATTACACCAAATTCTTTGATAATCCAAAGATGATGTCATCCACATAGACTTGAACTAAAATGAATATCAAGTTTGTCTTTCTTCAGTAAGAATTTTTGTACAATTGTCCCTCTTCTATATCCATTCTTCAACAAGAAATGGAAACAGTAACAAACCAAGCTCTTGGAGCTTGATGTAAGCCATACAGAGCTTTACCACTTTGTATACTTTTTGAGGAACTTAGGATCTTGTAAACCTGGTGGTTGAGACACATATTACTTCCTATCATCAAACTTGCCATAGAGAAAGGCACTTCTTCACAACCCCTTTGTATGACTATAAACCCCATATAGGAGCATATGCAAAAAGATCCTTAATGCTTCAAGTCGAGCCATAGGAGCAAAAACTTCCATCCATAGTCTTTTTCCTTCCTCTTGTCTGTTTCCCTTGAGCAACTAACCTAGCTTTGTTTCTGACAACCACTCCCTTTCATCTTCTTATCCTATACACCCACTTTGTACCAATAGCCTTCTTCAAAGGCAAATCTACAATAATCCAAACCTTTTGAATCCAAACTGCAACAATTCTTCTTGCATACATCAACCCAACTTTCCATCTTCAGAGCTTTCGAATCTTACTATGGGTTTATGTTGAGATAGAAAACAGGCAAACAAACAATGATAAAGTCCTTATGGATTGGTTCTCCTTGCTTTTGACATAACTAACAAAAGCATGATCTTCAGAAACTTTTTATTGACTTTGCTTCTGTTTGTACTGCGATTTGGATCTCCTAGAATGCGTGTTTGAAGGGATGAGAGGATGAACTCTTGATGTGGAATAGGACACAATCACAATAGTTTCCCAAATTTGTTAAGTCAGCCACTGCACCCTCATCATCATAAGAAGCCGGTAAAAGATTCCATCAGTACATCTTCATGATATCCTCAAGTGGAGTATATTCATATTTTCCCCCCCCCCCCCCCCCCTCAACTCTTGGGAATTGTTGTGTTATAGAGAGAAAGTCCCTCATTTTGCACTGGCAGTACCAACTGGTATGCTAACGGTATTAACAAAGTTAGTACCGCTAGCTTTAGCTGTTGTGCTAACAGTACTAATAACGTTAGTACGCAAGCCTTTCAAGCTCGCTGAGTAACTTCTTTTCTCAGTGTCTTGTTCATGATCCTTATGAGAGCTTCAGCTTCCTCAATACTTCTTTCTCTTGCCTGAAGTCTTGCAAGATCATCCAGAAAGACTTGTTCTTCTCTCTTGGACTTCATCTCCATTTCGTCTGATTTTGAAGAGAGTGTTGTGTGGAAGAATACGAAGCCAGTAAGAACTTCAAAACAGTCTGAGCAGATTCATCTTCTATTTGAGAATTTCCCTGAATCAATTTTGTCTTTTGGAACCCTCATTTCGGTATAGCTTTGTTGACCTCATGAATGTTACTTGATTCTCTAACTAACAGAAAGATAGGTTCATAGAACCAGTCAAATAATCAAGTCAAAAAGCAAATTGGTCCGTACCCTGCACATTGGGTTTGTTTCTCTAAGAAATTTAATGTGCAAGGTTTTCTTCAACTCTTTTGAACAAGATTGTATACTCAAAAAGCTTTGCTTTGTAGAGAATACCCCAACAAAAATCCCTCACAGATTTTCCCAGCAAAATTCCCAAGTGGTCTATGGTTATTCACGATGGTCCATGGCACCCAAAAGGTCTATAAAACTTCTAATGAGTTTTTAACCAGTTAAAAGTTCATAAGTTCTTATTATAGGCTTGGTCCACTAATACCCCGTTAAGAACATACAAGCAGTACTTACAGCTTCACCCAAAAAGTGTTAGGTAAAAATGAAACTGCAAGCATGGTCTTGCTGCCATCAAAAAGGTTCCTGTCTTTTCTCTCAGCAACTCCTTTGTTGTGGAGTTCTGGAATTGCTATATCCCTCTTGATCCCTTTTAAACCATAGAATTTTCATTAATATCCTGATTTTTGAATTCGTTCCATTATTCACACTCTAATGGTTTTTAACCTTTTGATTCATGGTTTTCTATTTTGATCTTATAAGTCTTAAGTATTGCACTAGTTTCATACTTATAATCTAATAAAAATTCCAACTAAATCAGTGCTAAAATCATTATGATAAACCACAACAATAGGTCTTAAGTTTAAGCTCCGTATAGATTGTAGGTCCAAACAAAGTCCCAATGAAGAAGTAGTAGGTGTGGCTAATGTGCTAACTAACTTGGCATTACAAGAAGCTTGTGTTCTTCCTTTCTGACAAGCAACACAAGTGTGGTCATTTTGAAAAAGCTTTGTAGGTAAACCTCTTACAAGGTTTCCCTTCACAAGTCTATTTAAATTTTTGAAATTTACATGACCCAACCTCCTATGCCATAAGTTAGATTCATCAGATGTAGCCTTTGCAATCAAACAAGCCAAACCCTCCTAAAGGAACAAATTTCTCTAAATGAACGTACATATTGTTTTGTCTGGGAACTGTTAATAATAATTGATTTTCATCCAGGCAACTTAAAGTCTGGAGAACAAAATAAGACATTCATGTCAGTAAAAAACTCTTGTTCATTTGTCACACATTTGTGACACAAAAAAGAATTGAAATGCTGAGTTCTCTCACAAAGCTTACATCCTCAAAATCTAAACTTACCAGTTTGTATTTTACCATTCACCAGTAATATATCCTCTACTCCCCTCCAAAGGCAACAGGGCCACCATTATGTCTTGAAAGTCGCAAGGTAAGTCTTTTCCTGTCATATGCCTGGAACATCCTCTATCCAATTATTCTCTATTCTTTAAAGTTCGTGCGGAATTTTCGCTGCACATTCAAAAGAAAGAGTTTAGTCTCTCTTAGGGACCCAAGCCTGTTGGGGCTTGAGCTGCCTAGTGGATCTTTAAAGATGAAATATTTCAAAGGCTAGATCCACCATTGTAATTGGAGAGAATACTATTGTTTTATCCAGTTTTGCTCCATTTACAACTTGCAGAGACTTTACAGCAATGCCCCATTTTTCCCCAACAGTACTAACTGCTTTACCTTACAATATAAAAGTCTATTGGTTTTGTCCAATTTTGTTCTAGTACTGTTTTGTTCCTTTTAAAGGCTTGAGGATAGTGAATGAGTTGTTAAAAGCACTTTGTGGTCTACATCAATCACAGAGGTCTTACAGTAGTAACTTTCAGAAGCATGCTTGTTTAGTACTGTCCTGTTTGTTAATATATGTCTACTTACTAACAAAGTTAGTACCGCTTAGCTTTAACAGTATTAACAGGATTATTTCCATTCTGTATGTACTGCCAAAGTGACAAACTGATGTTTGTTTATTTTAACTCTTGAGTATATGTCCCATATGGGTTTCCTCAAGATTCTTGTTGGTCTTTTCCCTTGAACATTACCCTTAACATATTATGTTTATGTATCTCAACTTGTTTAGCCAATTTTACATGAAATCACAATCGTCTTAATTAAATACTAAAACTCCCACAGACAAACCATCCTTTCAGTAATCCCTTTCTCCAATTGTTTGTTGTTATCCTTAGTTTTTGACTAGGTGTTGAACTATTCTTAACATTTTCCACTAGGAGTTTCTTACATGCTGGTAGCAAAACTAAGGTGTTCAAGATTCTCTATTTTACATACACATTCTCATCATTCATCATCTCTATCCTATTCATACTCATCAATGATAGGACATCAGACCAAACCTTAGGTTGAAACATCTACATGTGCTTCATTGACAACAGGTTCAAAAACACTAATTCAGATGTTTCTGTACTATGTTAGCGTCACAGATCAACTTCATTAGTTGGGAGTCAGGTTTTTTGGGTTGAGCTCTTTCTGTGACCATATGGTATATTTAGAGTCATCTATTTCAATATCATGTCAAGAGGACAGAATAATTACCTGTCATGGTGGAGGAACTGCTTGCATTTTTCACAAGTTTTAAGAACCAATAAAGCGAAAAATTTCCCCGTACAATTGTGATAATAGTGAAATAAGTTTTGCATTTGATGAAAATTCTTGGGTTGTTATACTTATGGGCTTCATCCATTATCAGGGTTCTCACCTCACCCTTTAAAGGTACCCATATTCAATCCAGGTAGTACAAAGTCCCATCACTTCTCTGTTCTATCATCTCATCCAAGCCTTTCTGCAATCCCGCAGACTCATCCATAGCCTCCTTCTAAGGCGCCAGTATCCTATCCTTGATACTCGACTGAAGGGTCATATTCATAGCTCTAACTCTCTTAGGCTTTACTCTTTCCTTCCTACTTAGGGCATCATCCACCACATTCGCCTTACCAGGATTGTAGCGAATTTCACAGTCATAATCACTAAAGAATTCCATCGAGCGACGCTGTCGCATATTCAAATAATGTATAGATGACACTCTTTATCCCATACAAATAATGTCTCTAAATCTTAAGTGCAAACACGACCGCACCCAACTCCAAATCATGAGTAGTATAATTCTTCTCATAATTTTCAACTGCCTAGACGCATAGGCTATCACCTTACCTCTTTGCATTAATACACAGCCTAGTCCTATCCCGGACGCATCACAATATACCACAAAGTCTTTTGATCCATCAGGTAGAGCTAGAACAGGCGCGTTACACAACTTATCCTTCAATGTTTGAAACGCCCATTCCTATTCCTCACCCTAATCAAAAGTCTTACACTTTTGAGTCAAGATAATAAGAGACTTAGCTATCTTAGAAAAGTTCTCAATGAACCTACGGTAATATCTAGCCAATCCTAAGAACGAACGAACCTCAGTCGGAGTTCTAGGGGCTTTCCAATTTTTAATAGCTTCAATCTTACTAGGGTCTACATGAATCCCATTACCATTTATCACATGCCCAAGAAACTGCACTTCTCGTAGCTAGAATTCACACTTAGAAAACTTAGCATATAATTTCTCTTTTTTGAGCAGTTCCAAGACTAACCTTAAGTGTTCTACATGATCCTCTCGAGTCTTAGAGTAGATTAAGATATCGTCTATAAACACTATCACAAACTTATCAAGATAAGGTCTACAAACTCTATTCATTAAATCCATGAATACTGCCGGTATGTTAGTCAGACCAAAGGGCATTACTGTAAACTCAAAATGTCCATAACGAGTTTTAAACGCAGTCTTTGGAATGTCATCCTCGTGTACTCTCAGCTGATGATATCCAGACCTAAGATCTATCTTAAGAAAAACTGCAACCCTTACAGTTGGTCAAATAGATCATCAATCCTAGGAAGCGAATAACGATTCTTAACTGTCAACTTGTTCAATTCTCTATAATCAATGCACATCCTAAAAGAACCATCCTTTTTCTTAATGAACAACATCGGCGCTCCCCAAGGCAACAAACTTGGTCGAATGAACCCTTTGTCTTGGAGTTCCTTGAGTTGTCCCGACAACTCCTCCAATTTAGAAGGTGCCAAATGATAAGGAGACTTTGCAATCAGTACAGCTCCAAGGATTAACTCAATCTGGAACTCAATCTCCCGGAGAGGTGGTAATCCTGATAAATCATCTGGAAACACCTCGAGAAAATCTCTAACGACAACAATCTCTTCTTGTTTCGTATCACTATCCTTAGCACTCATCAAAAGTCTCGCTTTCTCTTTTGGTCTCTCTCCTAATACTCTAAGCACCTTGCCATCCAATAGTGGTATCCTCACTTCTTTCTCATGACAAATTATTTCAGCCTTATAATTAGACAACCAGTCTATACATATAATCACATTAAAACTCCCATTCCTAAAAGGTATCAAATCAGTGTCAAAGACATGACCCTCGATTTCTAGTTTGCAACCCTTAATAACCTTATCAATCTTTACTAGTTGTTTGCTAGCTATCTCAATCTCATATTTAAAACCTAATTCATTGGGCTCTATGCCTAACAGAGGTATAAAAGTAGTGGAAACAAAACTATAGTCGGCACCCGAGTCAAATAAGGTAGTGGCAAAATGATTGTTCAAAGTAAACATACCCGTCACAATGTTCGGATCTTGGCGAGCTTCCTCTGCTCCCAACATGAATGCCCTACCCCTAGCTTGGTTCCCTTGGTTTCCACGACCCTGGCCCCCATTATTAGTAGCAACTTGGTTTGGAAGATTTTCTTCCAGTCCTTGTGCCCTATTCAATATAGGACAAGTTGACCTGACATGGTCGGTACTACCACACTCATAACATGCCCTAACAGTTGGGTTTCTAGCATTGACAGGATTCACATTCCTTGGCACGCCTCAACAATCCTTTGCCAAATGACCCGGGCGGTTACAGTTGAAGCATGTGTGACAAGGCCCTCTGGGTGCATGGTAGGAGTTGCAGGTGGTAAACTTACGCCAAGTACTTGTATTCTCTCTTCCTATAGGGTTTGCGGTAGTAGCAAAATCATTTCCAGTCCTAGTCCTCTTATTATCATCCCAACCATTCTTATCCTTGCTACGTTCCCCCATGTTTCCTCTTTTCTCAACCTTCTTAATTGCACCAGAAATCTACACAGCCTTCTGTATAGTCTTTGGCTCCGTTGCTGCCACCATCCTACGGATCTGTAGAGCAAGGCCATACACATACCTCTCAATCATCCTACTCTCCGGAGTTACCAAATGTAGAACTAGCCTAGCCAACTCATGAAACCTATCAATATACGTAGCATGGCCAGCCTCAACTATGGCATGATTCTACAACTTAGTTTCCAACTTTTGAATCTCATGACTAGGACAAAACTCTTATATCATTATAAACTTAAAGTTATTCCATGACATACTAATAGCAACTTCCCGGCTTAGCGTGCGGATCTGAGAGTTCCACTACGTTAAAGCCTTACCCATAAATGAACCAGCAGTGTATTTCACTTTTTGGTCAACACTACAACCACTCATATCTTGAACAGACTCCATTTTCTCAATCCATCGATTAAGAACTACAGCACCTCCTTTACCATCATATTCCTTAGGGTTACAAGCTAAGAACTCCTTATATGAACAACCTACCCGGTTGCAATTTACTATCACATTCCCAATGTTCTCCTGAACGTTCTCATTAACCACATTACCATTTTGATTTTCAACATTTCCTTGGTTACCAACCTGAGCTAGCATAACGGGTAAGAGGTTCTACAATTGCTGGGCAATAATCATCGAGAAGTCGGGTGCTCCGCCATTAACTCCCTCTACATTCCTATTGACTCCCTTTACACCCCCATTAGCTCCCATTCCTTGGACATTTCATTGACCATTCAAATCATCAACACGCTCATTATTACCTTCCCTAGGTCTTCTACCAACCTGTACACCCGTTCCCCCTCCTAATGATTCGGCAGCAGGCCGGCCAGCACTTCAGGTCCTCATCCTTGGTGGCATTATCTATACGAGGGAGAACATGGGCAACTTTAGGTAGGCAGGAAGACTCACATATATATATAGAATATCTTACGAGAATTCGGGTGCTCCTCCTACACCTTATTGACCCCCCTAAATTCCCATTGACTCCTAAACCCTTGTCATTTCCTTGACCATTCAATTCGTCCACACGCTCATCATTACCTTCCCTAGGTCCTCTACCCCTTCCACTACCTCTACCAACCCGTCTACCCGTTCCCCTTCCTCGTGATTCGGCAACAGGTCGGCCAGCACTTCGGGTCCTCATCCTTGGCGGCATTATCTACACGAGGGAGAACATGGGCAATGTTAGGTAAGTGGGAAGACTAGTATTTATATAGAACATCTTACTATATAGATAACTATACACATAATACCACCTTATGGCGTCAACATCGATTTGTGTGAACGACTTACTAAGTATGAGTGATTTGTGATACGTTTATAACTACGTTGGCCACCGTACTTATATTCGCATCATTTCCTAGTCGTACTCAATATTGAGCCCACACATTTCAATGACTGACATAACTAAAACACCAAAACGCGATCACACGAAAGCAAGCAAAAGCAGAATACCGCGCACATAGATCCTATATGAAACTAAGTAACGGATCTAAGGTTATAGTCTAGGCCAACCCACTTAGTTCTCTATAACCTTGGCTCTGATTACCAATCTGTCACACCTTGACAATGGCAGAAACTCGAGAGCGCAACATAATGATCAATCATAACACAAGATACAATTTAGAGAAAAATACAATGCATTAACTTCAAGTGTTATGAAGACCATCAACCTAGAACAACCTCGAGTGATGTCCCAAATCACAATCAACTCTACAAACTCTTACAATAACCAAAAGCCCTCATAGGGTTCCAAATCAAAACTTAAACCAAAATCTTACAAATACTAATACCGAATAAAATAAACAAGCAAGACTTTAAATGAAAATTCACTCGGGATACTTCTAAGTCTGCTATCATAAATTACCAACTTTTTCCTCTTTCACTTCACCTGAAAATGATACTCGACAACATCAACAATAATGTTGGTGAGCTCGTAGGTTTGACCTTAAACCCAAAAGCTATGCCAATATTTCAAATAGTGGATAATAGTGCAATATGACCGTGAATATATATGAAAACAATCCCTCACATAACATCCCCGCTAGTTAATCACCATATGTCACTTACGCACCTAAAGGGCCTACCAGCTCGAGTACTAGATTAAGGCAGGACCACACATAAACTGGGGTAGGCGTACCCATCCGCTCCAATAATCACACAAATACTAGGTAGGCATACCCATCGGATCCAAACAATCATGCAACACATAATATTCACATAACAGTCATAAGCAAAAATTTTGTCCAAAAATAAAAACCACATTTCGCACAGTTTAATTCAAAACAGTTCAAAACACATTTGAGTATCATTTTCCCCTAACGGAAAACAGTAGAAAATGGGGCTACGAGAACTCACCTTAAGCAAGTCTTTAGCAACCAAATCTCAATCACACAAGCAAATGCAACGACGTCCGCACACGACCTAGTCCAATTAATGTCTCATTTTAATCATTCATTTCTAAAACAATCTTCACGTTTGATGCATAGAGTCTAGACGCGTTGTATAATTACCCAAAACAGTTTAGTGGTGTGATGGTTGACGACGTATCCCAACAATCATATCAATCCCGTTACTTAATAATACATACTTATACTATTTAAAGAAAATAGATAAGTAACATAAGTAAATATTTATAATTGATAATTATAAATATATCTTGATAAGTCTATTCGGTAACCTTAGTCACCGTAAAAATAATCATAATAAGGTTGAAAATAGAATGTTTACTCATAATAAACATATTTGTGAAGTTTCAAGAAAAATTATATTTTTCATCTTTTAGTAAATTTATTAAATAAATAAAATAATTAAATAATTTTTTATTATTTAAAATCAAAAATCATGTTTTTTGGTAATATTTCTATGTATAAACTTTTTACGAAATTTCGACATGACCCGTACGCTCATACAATGTTTTCCAAGGTTTTTAACCTTTATTCCAAACACTTTTTCAAATTTTCGACACTTTTCTGACAAAATTCTAAAATCTTGATATTTAACATTTACTAAAACGTTTTTTTTTTCAAAATAGCGTTCAATATCATTTTGAAAATACATTTCACTTCCAAAAAGTCAGTCAAAACTCTTATAACGACTAAATATCGCTTATTGGGCTTTGAGGCCCAATAAGAGTCCATTAAAACATTTATAAGTCCAAAATACGATCCAAGGTCCATTTATATACATAAGCTCATACTAATAAATAGAAAGTAATCCGGATCACAATAAGCCCTCCCATTAAGCCACGGCTTAAATAGGCTTATCGATCGTGAGCCTATAAGCTCCACAATACATATATTAAGCTTGACAATAAGCTAATAAGCTACGTATCGCATTTTGTTACTACCATAAGCTATAAAAATAGTCCACAAACTTACGCCATATCACGAAAATAATCAAAATCATTTTCCTTGTGATTGTAAATAGTGACGTGGCAAAATAAGCTTAAAATTAGTCCGAAATAAGCTATACAAGCTATTATACAAAATAAGCTATTTAACAACATATGTTATTCAACCATCACGACCACAATATCAAAACTACACAAACCCCCCTTTTTCCTTTTTATATTCGACGAACCAAACACCCTTTTTTATCCGTTTCGTTTCTAAAAATCAATTTTCACAACGATCCACTTGTACAAATAACATCTATGCATCAATACAAATCCAAAAGGACAAACAAAATTTAAATTTGAAAACTTACAAGAAAATCTTCAAAAATGTAGATTTCGACACGAACCGGACAACCCAAACGTTGTTTAAATGAATACCCAAATACTCGTATCAACCTGGAATATCACGTTCTTGATCAAAGTTAGAAAATTTATGGATGTTTGTTGTTGGCTTATTTCGGACGCACCATACGCACACACGAGTGTGTTTTATTTTTTTCAAATGAAAATGAGAATGAATGGAAAGGTCTAGTGGGGGAATATACATGTACAATTTCTAGACAAAGTGGCTAAAATCATGCCTCCTTGTCCCTATTGACCATCTTGATCGGCCATGGGATCCTATGGGTCTCGGTCTTTCTTTTCGTGTCGGGATCACTTAAAAGCTCGTAAAACTCAATCGTAAATTATTCCCCAAAGTTAATTAGTATTTTTATTCACCTTAAAAATACTTTTCCATTAACCTAGAGTATTTACACGACATATTTTCACTTTAAACCCTTCAAAACTCATTTGGACATTAACAGACGTATCAGGACTCGTTTTTCGGCATTTTTCAAAATTCACGGGTCAAACCACCCGGAATACAAATAACATAAAAACTTCCAAAAAGGAATATTATTCACAAATAACTATAAATTACCATAATTCTTATAAAATCACTGGTACTTGACTCAATAGCCTATATATATATAT